>VZTL01000697.1:0-19610 GCA_013400535.1 Scopus umbretta
AGGGAAAAGGAAGGAAAGAAAAGGGACAAACAGAGTGTTTTTCAGGAAGACATACCATTCTTCCCAAAGTAGATTAGACAAACGACAGCTTACGCAGACCAAACCCATAGGTCTGGGCTACTGAGAATGTTGCTTACAGCAAATGCTGCTATAAGGGGAGGGATAAAGACAGAGCTAATCTCCCGGGCATTTGTCAGAAAACGTAGTGTCAGCACATGTAATTCTTTACTCCTTTGAGACATGTTTCCTCATTTTATTTGAAATTGACTCGAGACAAACTAGTCATGCCCAGAAGTTTGGAGAACTGGATCCAAACTGTAAAGAAAGGAGTAGGCATGAAGTAAACTTGGAACAGACTAGCAATTAATCGAGGCATTCATCCTGTCTCTAAAAAAATCACAGCCACCCAGGAATGGGTGCTATGTGCAATTCTTACTGATTGTGACTTCTGCCAATAATACTAGGTCATATTCCTACTGTAATGTAGGGTCTGATCCTGCTTCTACTGGTACAAAGATTCCCCTTGATATTTTAGTGTCCATGAGCTGAGGACTTCATCTGAACCTAAGAAAAAAATAGATACAGATTGTGCTGGGATTCAATTTCCAATCACTTTTCTCCAACTCTTAGGTCATCCATGCCAGAACACCCAGTGCATCTAGCACCTACGATGGTTCAGACTTGCTTTAAGGCCACATAAGTAAAACACAGTTTTTAGGGGAGACTAGTAAAACTTTTTTTTTTAAATAAACAAGAAATATTCTCACTGATCTAAGATATAATTAACTGTGTTTGCATTGATACAAGCATTCTGTCAGATTTAAATGAATATAAATGGTTGTTCAAAAATAAAGGAACGGATTCTTTTTTTAAAGAGCAAGGCTGCTCTAATGGGATCTAATAACTCTTAATAGTCCTCCATAAAAGTAATAGTGTACTTAAATCTCCACTTGGCAATAATCCAGGGCAGAAAAAAGTACATTTTAAAAATGGGAACAGCTCAAGGCTGCATGTTCCCAGCCAGCAACGACAAGCTGAAACAATACAAGGAATCCAGATAATGAAGCACATATGTCTCTCCAGTACCATGCGAGTCAACAGCTTCCTCATTTACGCAATCAAAAGGGGAAAAACAGTCCCCCATTAATCCCAGCACCTGCGGTGAAGGGGTGAGGACTGCAAAACTAAATAAGCCTTCATATCAGTGTTGACTAAGATTTACAGAAGTGAACTCACTTTGTGCTTTGATTTCTTTTATCTTTTTCCTTCCCCTCTCTTTCTTCCTGGTATATACATTTTCAAACCTAGGGACTCTGGGAAAGCAGATTAAAGCCAGCCCTAGAGGTTTAAATAAACTAAATGAGGCACATGGCAAGATGCCTGGCATGAAACATAGGGCCCGATTCATAAAGGAGTTCAAAAGCATATGTATAAAGTTTAAAATGGAGGGATCTCTTGGCGATAGATTGTAGCAGAGTTTCTCAATTGAGCGCAGGCTGCTGTGCCTCTGAAAGAAGCCCTTGAGGCTTCTATTTACAAGGCAAATGTCACATTTTGCACAGCTGGAAGCTGAGGCCTAAGTGACAGTGTACTATATTAAGCAGTCAGTGTAATGTGCCTAGAAAACAGAAGGAACCTGTACCAGTGGTTCTTTCAATACTTTGGAGTAACTCCCTCAAGGTCATTTATATTAATAGTGCCAACTATAGGGCTCAGACCTCTTGGCTTATAGCATCCAACTGTAGCCATTGCGGTGTGATACATTGCACCAGGATAAAGGTTTGATCTTTGCCTACTGGTACAAATGGCTGTAAGACTGCATTTTCATTTGCTAGCTGTCTGCCACACTACACGATACCTTTTTTAACGCTGGATATAGAGGGGAGGGACAAAAGCAAAAAAATTGAGAAAGAAGTGCTACTTCTTTTCAGGATATACTTGAATGAAAACCAGCACATTTCTTGTTTTGAGTTTTAAAGTCATCTTTCATTTGTAATCAACTCAAAACACGAATTTACTAGTCGAAGACAAGAGAGTGGCAACTTGTGGTCATATATTTAGGAAAATGAATTCCATTTGAATTCTGAGTGATTTTTTTTTTCATAACGGGAGTAAGAAATCCCCCTAGACTGACTAATAGCAGATCCCATTAACTGCAAAGGGCAAAGGGGAAACTGGCAAGCGAATGATTTGGCCATGAAATGAGGGGAACTAATTTGCAGAGGAACGAGTATTTCTGAGCATCTGGTGGCTGGCCTGCCTATGATAGCACAGATAAACTGCACGCAAAAATGAGTATTTGGCTTGCTCGATAGTAGACAGCAATGGCCCCAGAATTCTCTAGTGATTTGGAGCTCACAGAAATTCTCTGGGTTACCAAAGATTTTCTTTTTTTTTTAACTAAGCTCTTCTTTCCTACCCGAATGTGTTCGTAGCTCAGTTCAAAGTAGCAGTGAAGAAAGACTGTTTAGGCACACAGTCACAGATGTTTCCCCCGTTTGTGTGATCTACATGAAGTAGATATTATTCCATGCCGTGTTATCTCAGAGATTAATGACAGACGAGTTTCAAAAGGTTTAAAATTTGCAAATAATTGATTTGGAGGAACTCCCACAACAGTGAAGCTTCTTTGGATCTTATCAAAACTCTCTGTACGTAGCGGATCTGTACTAACAGCCAAAGATGACCGAAACAGCAAAGGGAGCCCTCATGCCCCTGCCAGAGCAGAAGGGATACAAGCTAGTCAGGCACATAAAGGAAGGGAGATCACTTCTATGACTTCTGTGGAGGGAAACTGTTTCAGAGAATTGTGCTCTCTAGGAACATGTGCTCATTTTCCAGAATCAATTTGGTTCCGATTTAGTGAATAACAAATTGTCATTTTAAAGTAAGTATGTACAATACACTGTCCGAAGACCCTATCCTACTACCAGGGAAGAAAACATATTTGAAAGTAATAAAACCATATGGAAAGTGAAGTTTACCTAGTGAGAAGTACATAAAGAAGTGAATTGTGCATGATTCTTGCATATTTTTTAATCAGTAAGTACTCTGCATCATCAACAGGGAAGATGCTCTTTTAGTTTGTTTCTGTGTCAGGCTCTGGCCTCCCAAGCAGAGAAAACTAGTGAATTCAGTGACACTCCCTGTCTTCTTGCATGTTGACAGATCTTGCTATTGGAGCTTTCCAGAAGGAACCTTCTCTCCAGAAGTGGGAAATTATTTCCCTCTATTCTGTGAAAACATCTGAAGGTCCTCCCCACTGCTGATGCCTTTACCCAGAGCTAAAGGAGGTCCTTTCAGTATTCTCTGAGAACAGTCAGGGAGCGCATACCTCGGTTCTGTGTAGCTGTACAACAGCTGAGTTGATGACACTCAACACAAGGAGTTGTTATGTGATGACTCAAGGACAAGCTGAGTGAGAATTAGGGATAATGTTGCTGAGTGGCTCGGTTTCTGTGGCCATTACACAAGAGTTGGAGTTTATAAGAGTGAAGCCACACCACCACCAAGACTGTTAGTTGTGAACAGACCGATGGGAACGTTTCTTTCCAAGTCTTTGCAACTCTCCATACCCTGGCCTATTTTTTAGAGTACATGCTAAATTCCACTAAGAAGACAAGGACAATTTCTCGAATAACACCTGGATATTCACCCTTTGTGCTCATGGGGATTATTCCTTGCAGAACTTCAAAGTAGATGTCTGGACTCAAGCAGGGCGGTAAAACTATAACAGCAGAAGCTCTCCCAGACGAGTCTTTTAGAGATGTCCCTTGAATTAACAAGGATGAGGACACAGAGCCTGCTAATTAGTTACACTGAAATGTTCTTCCTACATATTTTTGGTTTTGGAAAAGCAATGGAGGGGAATGTGTAGTCTTGTTTGCTAGAATCAGCTGCCTTCTTTCTGAAAGCATTTTATAAGAAGGCTTGAAGAACATGAGAAATAACAGGCTTTACTCTGGGAGTGTTAATTGCCATTTCTCATTTGTTGCTATTCTCCTGCTAAATCAGCTTGCATACATAAAATCATAAAATCCACAATTTTAAAAGTTGTTGCCATTAACTTTTTGTTTTGTGGAGGTAGCTAAATGGCAAAAGACAGAATTCTGAGATAGCTGTTAAAGAGAGAAGCAAGGTCTTCAAGGAGAACTATCTTTTACAGACCAAGTATTACAATCAGAAGCAGCAGCCAAGTGATTTGGTACAAGAGGATAGGGAACTGATTTGGTATTTGTATAAAATGGAAAAAAGGAGAGCCATAGCAACTTCTCAAAGTTACGTAAAGCTGGAATAAATCTTTTGAGGCCAAGGAAGGTACAGCAAAATGGAGAAGATGAGAATGAAGACCATAGGATGTTTTATCTCAGCCAGTCACTTTCATTCATTGTTATGTACTTTTATCTCTTCTTTCCATTAAAACACTCTTTTCTTTGTCTTCCATGATTATAGAGGACACACTGCTTGCTCAAACTCTTTTTTTTGCCTCCAATCTCCATTGCTCTCCTGCTGTGTAATCTGTACAGTACTGGGTTGTGCTGCTGAAGAGCATTGTTGTTGGAGCGCCTGAAGGTATTTTTTCCCATTCTCATTCTCAGTCGCGTTGTAAACCGCACTCTGGAACCATGACAGAGAGATCTGCCGATTGCATGATTGCTTTCTCCTTTTGCCAGGGAAACTATGTGACACTCAGTCTCATCTCAGCCAATCTTGTCTGCAACACCAGCATCTGCCAGCCCCCATGCAAATCCTCTTTGTTTTTTCCTCCATCTAGGAATCAGATTCTCCAATTCATTGACCCAGCTTCATCCATCTCTTTGCAGGCAACCAGTTGGATGAAAAAGTGGATCTTCCACTGCCAGTAAACGTGATTACCAGTGGACCAACAGGAAGAATGCATTACATAATTGAAAATGCATTTCCAAAGACTAAATGTATTAGGAGGATGAGTTAGGTTTTTTCAGCTGCTGTCACGAAGGAAAGCACTGTGTAGGAGGACAGGCAATGTCTTTGAAAACTGTTCAGCCTATTTACAGCCCCTGTCAAAGTCAGATTAATGATTTTATATCAAAATGATACACAATTAATAATTTTTCATTATCCTTGTAGTTTGGTTAGAAATAATAACCATATCAAGCTCTGGGTTTGCATATCCTGGGGCCTTCGAAGGGAATAGTTGCATCTCAGTGCCATGAGAGCTAAAGCTTCACGGATTTAATTGACTGTTATGTTATAATTTTACAGTGTATTTAAACTACTAAATTTCACAAAAATTCAGACCTCTAATCCCACTAATCCAAAAATAAAGAATTTTTTTATGGCATATCTTGTGCAGTCCTATTTTTTTAGTCAAAGTAAATGTAAAATGCCATTTCTAATATAAATTCACATTTTTATTATTAATTTCTTATATCCCTTTTGTGCGATTGAAACTGTTGAAACAAAGCGTATGGCAAAATACTGTGCAGCCCCATATTTGTGCCAGCCCAGCAAAGCAGATCTGCTAATTTCATACAGCTTTAGTCCATAGTCAAAGCCCACGGAGAGGCAGGCGCAGCGAAGTGTGCCACGCTACGTCAGGCAGCCTGTCCCACAGCGTTGCTCTGTCTCATCTGAAGAAGTTTCTGCACGTGTTTGAGAATCACCAGCCTGAGTACCCTACCACACGATTTTTACATAAATTGCAGCGGAAATAACAGCCACCTAAACCCCCACTGTATCTCCAGTAATGGCTTGCGGCCTGCAAGATTAGTGATCCTGGACTCGTGCAGAGTCTGCTCAGGCACTGGGGGAAGAGCCACTCTTCTGGATGGCCGCGCTCCCTGTGCTCTTGGCAGCACCACTGTTCAGGAAGTTGTAAGGAGCCGGAGACATAACATAGACATTGCAAAGAGAACTGTTTACATTCCTGCAAAGAAAGCTGCAGCAGAACTGTCAGGACCACTGAGTAAGATACTACATAGCTCCTACATTTAAATTTGTGCTTGTCCATTCCATGCAGCCGTCACGTGCTGCTGTTGTGATGCTTAGGTGTGCTCAGTGCAAGCATCCTAAGTGGTGCCTTGTCACTGTTACACTCTGGATTTGGTCCAGACTTCTCGAGTTCTGCGGGGCTCGAGTCAGACGTCAGAGTTTAGGTTGGTGTGTTCTAGACATGGAGGCACCTAAAGTGAGAATGTGCACTGGAATGCTTTGAGCTCATATTGATACAAATGCGATTTAGAGGCCAGAGCTTTATCTATTGTTCGCCTGTGAAGCCTTGTTAAAATTCCACCCAGTCTTCTCGATTTACAGCACCTAAGGTTTTCATATTCTGTCCAGAAAGCAGCTTCAGTTGTCCAGGGCTGGAAACTAACGCTTTAGGTCATGGTGCCAGTTGCAGCAAAGGAACTGCAATTATAAAAGTCAGCGGTTACAGTAGTAATACCACTAAGCTGAAAGAAAATGGGATCTCTGAAGATCCATTTAGTGTCAAACAAAATCAAACAGATTTTTTAAATTAATTTTTATTAATCCATCTCAAATTCAAATGTTATTATCAATATATCACCTTTTAATCTTGACGCACCTGAGTTTTGTACTTTCTTTTCCTTCCTAGATTTATTTCCTCTAAATTTCACAAATTGAATGTACATCTGAAGGCTTCCCATCCTCCATTATCTCAAAAAGAGACAGAAGGTTTTAATACATAAAATGATATTAGAAATTTTTTATAAGTAAGATACAACAGTTTGGGTGCTCACGGAAATCCCCCTAGGCAGCCTCTGTGGGAGTTTTACCATAGACATTAGTTGAAAAGGCTGAAAATCAAACTCTGAAGACTTAGACTTTATTTTTGTATTAAAATTAATTTACTTTTATATTTTTATTCAAATTATTGCAGTATCCGGAAGTTTAAGCTAAAGAACAATTACTCTGATGGGGTTTTTTGTGAATTACAGGTATGGGTTAGATTTGCATAATGCCTGTCACAAGGAGGGCAGCCCATCGAGGACTGCTTCTACAGGTAGTTACAATATAAAGCATCACTTTCAACAGCTTTGTAATTTCTTTGTTTGCACTGTTAGCTTCTACCTATATCTACCAAGATATGGTGGAGACAGTTAAAAGAGGTTAGGCTGGAATTGTGACGAAATTCTGTCCTGGTTGCTGATGCCTGTACATCACAGATAATCAGAGTAAAAATTTTAAAGCACTGAAAATCAGTAGCGTATAACTTATAGACTGCACCAAGTCTGTAACCTTGTTGTACTTACATAAAGTAATGTCATTTTGATTGCCTATTGAATAAGTCTGATTATTCTTTAAGAGTCACTTTGGAATGGAGCCTGAAGGTACAATATAAAATAATTGAATTGAGTGTAAAGTTCCAGCTGGTAACCTTGTCAGTAATTTGAACAAAGATCTTGTATCTGTAATTTAGAGAGCTGTAGATGTGAATGTGAAGTGGATTCTACTAATGCTTACAAAATTTACCCCCTCCTTTCTCCCCTCACAAGTGTAACTTCTGTTCTTACCAACAAGCTCATTTTAATCGAATTAACATACCAGTTGATGGCAGCACACTGGAATTAGAACTGTATGGTTGGCTCAGATTTATTTCATGCTATATCACAGTATGAACTTGAGGAATGATTTCCAGGAGACTAATTATCACATTAGACTGAACTGTACCGTAACTACAATAAGTAGAGCGACCAGATTCTTTTTGTACCTTTTCGAAGCTATTTGCTGCAATTTTTGAGCCCCTTAGTGAAACTTTAAAAAAGAGGAATCCTAGAGCTGTAGCCAAATGTTCTTTAAGAAGTGACAGAAAATACTGCCACTGAGGTCCTGGAGTATAAAATCAAGACCCTCGGTACTTCTGACAGTGGACGAGCGTGTTCATCATTTGAGTTTTGATAGCTGCTGTCCCTGGGCCAGACTCTGTGCTGCTCTCAACGAAGGTGCAGTCATGAAGAATATAGGGCCCTTCAGACTTGTCCTCACAATACTCCCTCACCTTACAGGTCGTGCATTAAATCTGGACAAATTGGCCTCCAAGGATATAGGCAGGAGTTCAAGAGCTCTTCTATTTATTAGGACAGCCTGTTTATTCCAAAGCGAAACTGAAGATGAAATCACCTGGATGCTAACTGCTAGCCAGTGTCTTCTCACAATTTTATTTTGTGCATAAATGAATGAGAAATTTCTCTTGCAAATCCAAGCAGCTCCCTTTTCAAATTCTAAATTGTTAATAACTGCAATAGTTACCTCATGGAGAAAGCAAAATACTGAGGAATTGAAATATAATGCTATTTGGCATATGAAAATCATGCACAACTTGTTTTGTGTTGCTTAAAATCTGCATTCAGCTAGAAATAAGTTTATCAATCTTTTTTCAAAATTTATTAAAATTTTAGATAAAAATCTTTTTACTGCAGAGGCAGCTTCCTTAGTTAGACAAATCCAAACATGGAAATCAACTTTTTGCAAGCATCAGGATAAACGGTATGTTACTATGGCATTTTGGATGCCTTCTTATTTACTAAGCTTTTTAGCCCTGTGTTGCTAAGATGCGGGGCTGATGCACAAAACAATAGGCCATCCTAGTCTTCAGATAATAAGGTCAAAGTACAAAGTGGGATGTATTTTCCACAAATGGAATGTGTTCTAATTAGAAAGATTTGATTTTTTAAATACTGTTTGAAGTAAATGCTTTCTGATCAAAGTAGGAGACTAGTTATTAATGAAATCTAATTCACTACTTCGGTTTAGTAACTGGTAAATTTGCAACTGGAAACATGCTAAAAACAGACACGCGTGTGTGTGTCTTTTGTACACTCCTTGGCCAGCTGCCATGAGCCACAGCTAGTGACACCAACACCTTGATTTACCATCTCTGAACAGCTAAGTCTCATTTCATGAAAAGCTTTAAAGAAACGGTGCCAACCATTCCATGGTGCTGTTATACCTCCCTCCTCTTTTGATAGCTCCCTTCTTATGTCCCAGCTGGTATTCCTTGGAGCTTTGCCTTTGGTAAACTGCCATATATTCTTTGCAAATATGCCACAGCTATTCACTTTTCCTTCTACAAATGACTCGCATTAGCTGCTATTGTTGTTGCATGTCAGTGAGAATATAGTTCCTTCAACTCACTAGCTGCTATTATTTTCTCTAGCTATTTTCCATTAAGATGCATTTCCTCCCAAATGTTATGAAAATACTTTTTTTTTTCATTTACTTAGAGTTTGTAAAGCTTTTCCCATAGATAAATATCTCCCACAGGATTGACTAGAGAATGTGAGAGGTTGTTGTTGTTCTTTTCCATCTGCACTCCATTTTCCCCCCTTAAATTTATGGATGTGCCTGCCCCCTCTTTATGGATACATGTGGGAAGTAACTGTTGTAGGGAAAAAAGGAGTGCCTAGTGGTAGATACATGCGTGTTTGCAGAGCAAAGGGACAGTTTGGGGAATATCTGTGGATAGCGCGTGGTGGAGAAAGACGTGTCTGTGTATATGAGCAATGGGAGTGGGTAAAAGTATGTGTGTACCCACCGATTCTGATCTATACTGGTGTGATCCTTATCCCAGTTAACATCTATACCCTGTATACAATCATACGCGTTTCAGTTAATTTACTCTGTGCTTTGCAGTGATGCTTCTTTTTCTCTGTCACTGTGGAATTTCAAATATCAGTGCAGATATACTTTATATCTCCAGAAAGTCAGAGGTGTCTTTTCATCGGTATGAGAGGACAAGCGTTCTCACAGGGCCTTTTTCAGTTTGGCACAGCATCTATACATTTGGATTGTGACATGAATTATTTAACCCACTTAAGTGTGCAAAACTGGAAATCTTACAGAACAAAATTGCCTTAGAAGAGTTCTAAGTTTTCGTTTTGTAGAGTCTGCAGATATATCTATAAACTCATATTTCTCAGAGGATTTAAACTTTTCTCTGTTCGCAAACAGACATAAGAAGGTATATCCCAGCCATTTCACAGTGTGAAAAATCGGGTAGCTTGGATCTGGGTCTGCAGAAGGATAAAGGGTCCTTTTTGCCCAGCTAGTTGCCCTTTCTTTGTGACTGATGATCACTTCATGAGCGTTAACAGCTTGAAGAGGTTGGGCAGTAAAAAATGAAGACTAGAGTTGAGAGCTCAACAGCTGGGACACAATTTAGTGGAAGACCTGTTCATGTTGTCTCCATCTAGCACTATTGAGAATAAGGGGTAGTTAAAGAAAAAAGAAATAGTTAAAAGTATTTTTAAATGTAAGTATTTTTTCCCAACTATGACTTTTTTTTTTCTTTAACACTTTTCATAAATTACATTTTAATGATGCAGAATTTTGTTGCTTTCTTTTTGTCAATAAACAGGACTAAATAAAAATATTTTCTTAGCTTCCCCTTTTTCTTTCTGTTATGCCCTAGACTTCTTTGAAGGAATTTTACTTGAGTATGGATTGCAGTATTTGTGCTGCAGCATTTATGCTGTACTTTTAAAATTGTATTCCAAGTTCTACAAGTTTAGATTTTAGACCATGGCACCAAAACCAGAGTGGGAGATAGCAGATGTCAAATAGTAGTGTGATATAAATACATAGCTTCAGCACTATAATCGGTTAATAACCTGACCCTCCCTCCTGCGTAGCAAAATCCAAGAAGTCTTGGCATTAATCTCTTCTGTAGTATAAATGGACATGCTAGGAATTTTTTTCTTTAAGATTTGATTAAGAGTAACCCAGCCAGTTCTACTAAAGATAAAAATTCCTTCTGAGGCAGTTGGAGAGGTGAGTTCCACACAGTGAAGGACTCTCAGGATTTCTTTCAAGCTGCAGGAAATAGGCGATAACTACATTAAAGCTCAAGATTGTTTTCTGTACTGTGTGCTATCTGAGGTGTGCCAGAAGAGCTCTGATCCTCTGCTGGTAACAGTAATACAGAAAATAAACTTCACACAACAGTATGTTCTGAGGTAGTGAATCGAGTGAGAGTTTTCAGAGACAACTTACCTTAAGACTAACAATGGAATATGCCTTTTACCCGCATATGAATAAGCAAGGATATAACATGTGTGCTGTAACTTGGGCATAGTTCATTGATTTAAAAACACATGCTTTTCACGAGGCTTATGAAAACATTTGAATTTTGGAGAAAAGATAATTTTGTAAAGTGTTTTGCTGGAACCTAGGAGGTCTTTGTTTCAACTTCAGTTCTGACACATACTACCGCTAGTACTGTCTCAGTCTGCAGTAGCCATACAGCTTGTCTTTTGTATTTCATTCGAAGTAGAGGAATCATAAAATCATAGAATCATAGAATCATTAAGGTTGGAAAAGACCTCTGAGATCATCCAGTCCAACCGTCAACCCAACACCACCAGGCCTACTAAAGATATGATGGAAATAGAAGAGTTGCTCTTGAAAGAGTTTCACGGACTAAGATAGCAGAAACTGTGAAATCAAGATATCAAGTGAGATTACCATTCAGAGCCCCAAATTTTTTCATGTTGCTTCACAGCAAACCACTGTTGGTTGAACACTAGCCCTCAGAAAAAGGTTGTAGCCAAAACTGGCCTTTATAGCATAGCTTTGAAGAGAGCACATGCAGTGCTCTTGCGGCATATAAATTCTACTGCAGCTTTGGCTGCATTGACTGCTGGTGCTTGTGCTATGAGTCACCTAAGTTTATGTTGTCGCAGCAGTATGTATATTTTTAGGATGTGGAAAAAAATAATAAGAGCAAATATTTTATACAAATAGCATGATTTCCATTCCTGTCTTTACGTTGGTCAGGTAAGATGTACTGTTATTGCAGCTGAACGGTAAGAATAAAGTAGACTTACCGGTAATGTAGCAAAAAAGATATGTTCCCTACTTAGATATAAGCAGGCACAAGTTGGAAGGGAGGGAGATGGAATGATTTTTCACCTAACCATAATTGTGTGCTAATTATATCATGGAATGAAAGCAATTGCCCAATTATAAGACAATGTATCACTCTATCACAGGCAGTGCTTTGAAGGTTTATGTACTTTAAATTACTGTGACATTCCCAAGGCTCCTCTGTTTACACATTTGTCTCAACATCTTCTAGCAACAGCAGTACTATGACTAAAGCCATTAATTAATATATTCCCTGTGTCTTTGCAGAAGTTAGAGAGTCCTGTTCACGACATATTTATGCTGTTTTGTAAAGTAGCTTGATTTTCCTATCACACTGCTAATGACCACTCTGGGTTTGATAACTGAGGGTAGATGAGATAAGTTTCTCCTCTACTCTCCTTGCAAATGTTTTTCTGTCAGTGCACCCTCTGTACTACTGAATTTTTGTTCCTCTCAATTTTAGTATGATTGTACTCCTCCCCCCATGACAGCAGATTTTCCGGCCATGACATTATAACTTTCTTGCTACCCAGAATGAATGACAGGAAAATCTTGACCAGTAAATCTATTTTCTTCTTTTTTACTGTCAGTGGGAGAATACATTGTACGTTGACCAGCATTACCATTTTATTTTCAGTTAGTTATCAATAGGTGTTCATCATTGCAGGCAGGTAAAATTGTATTATACACAAGTCCATAACAGCATTAATCAAGCTAGACTGAATAACAACCACAGTGAACATTCAGTGTCAGAGACTTCAGCGTGGTCTGTAAAAACCTGACAAGAACCCCAAGCGTGTGGTCAGATAGCTATACTGTATGGAAGCTTAAATGTTTGCGTCTTCCCAGCTATTGTTGCTTATCCTTGCAGGATTAAAGCTGATGTAGAACTACCTGTAAAACTACGTGGGAGTCAAGCCTTTAGGTGACATTAACCATTTGTTCATTAGACAATGAAAAGCTGTCCCCAGAGCACTGGGATTTAGATTCTTTTTTATCTTTATCATGAAAAGACCCCATCCTTGTACATCACTTGAAATACATCCTACTGGTTAAGTCATGTTGTATCTGCTAATACACCTTTCCTGTACACCTACCTCTGAGCCCCAAAGCATGGAAAATCAGTGAAGGCATAGCAGCATGGCTTCCTCATCCACCTTCATGCACCTTCTAATAACCAACCGTGTGGTGAGTTAAACCTTACTCTACTAGGCACTGCAGCATGCATAATAGGCCATCTAATACCTATGACTTTGGACCTTGGAAGAGGATGGATCCTTCCAGGGTGGTCACCACCAGAGCTCCCATATCTAGCAGCAGCGTATAAAGAGACAGGATCAAGCGAACAGATATGAGGGTTTTCTGCATACCATTGGTCAAACCCAAGTTGTCATGCCCCATATATAAATCAGTAGGCTGTCAACATAGATCTTGGCGTGCTGAGACCCAGTTAATAACAGGCTGCCGCATTCTATACCAGCTTCAGTTCACAGATAGATTTAAGGTGCAGCCCCAAGTACAGCACACTGCAATATGCCTTGCTGTCAAAGTAAAAACTAGGGAGTGTTGACTTATTCAGCAGTTTCACACAAGGACAGGCTTGACAGGTGGCACCAGAATGTAAGGTCTGTTTCTAGATTCTTTCATTAATTTTTTGCAAACTTTAGTGGCTTTTGAAAGGAACCATATTGACAACACTAGAGGCTGCACTCTTCTATTTATCTGTAAAATATAAATGGGAAGGGATAGTGCAAACTTACCTGTTTGCTAATTTTCCTGACTGAAGAGCATTAGCTCTGCTCTCTGATGTTTTGTGGGAGTGTGAATACAGCTGTCTCGTTCATGAGGATATGTGTGCAGAGCCCTGTAGGGTAAAATGACCTTTTCTGGCCTGTGTGCGTTTCAGTGAGATCTAATGGGGAATGTGTCTCTACCGCTGACTGCCCTGCTAGGGAGCCAGGCAGGGCCAATATATTTTTGTCATACAGGAACCCTTCCACACAGAGAAGTAGGCTGAGGCTGAAAAAAGTTATTTCACAACCAGCAGAGAGCACTTGCTCATGATTTTTGGTAACTGAATACCAGCAACCCTTGCCCCTTTTTAAAGGGGACAAAGAAACAAACTGAGGCCTGATGGTCACCTTGCTCTGGAAACAACTGCCCAAGTGCTTCAAAAGCATTACAGTTAGAGACTTCTGGTTTGGTTAAGGACATTGAGGTGCTCATCGCAGTTAAATAATACCATGGCCTACAAAACTGGATTAGAACATAAATGGAAGTCAGTCTTTGCTGACTGCAGTAATCACAGTTGACTCAGATAATAATATCTAGCATCTTCATTGGAACTGCTTGTCAACTATGCGGCATCACTTTGCTCCACTTTTTTTTCTTGCTTTATTTTCAAAGGTATTTGCCTAGGTTTACGGTTATTTATTTTGGGTGTTTATCAAAAACTGTTGGTATCTTGCCATTTTTGCCATTCTTTGTGAAATGAGTTTTATGGATCTCAGTACAGTATTAAATTAATGGCTGTCTGGATCACAAGAGTTACCATTCAAAGTGCTGGTAATTGGCACCTCAACATATATTCCCAGCAGAGGCCAAGGACCAGATAGTTTCAGAGATGGAATGACCATCTGCCTCTTCCTGGTGGTTCCTCATGGTTGACTGAGCAATGTCAGGAAAGCTTGTCTGCTTTACCTTTTTTGGGGACAAGTCAAGGATTTCTCTACTACCCATCTGGTACCTGATCCTGGCATGATATTCCTCCTTATTTTTAAGATAATTCATCTTCCTCCCCGCTCTTCCCCATGGCAAAGCATTTTAATCCCCTGCCACTCATATTTTTTTAGGTGGCACTTTAGACAGTGGAGACAAATGCATGAGTTGCTGTCCTCTATGTTTTGTTTCCACAGGTGATACTAGTGCATAGCCTAGCTCCCTGATGCAGTACAGCCTAGGTGTTTGGCACCTCCGAGTACCCCAGAACTTGGTATCTTCCTTTCCTGCACTGTTCTGATATTAATGCTTTGGCACGTAAAAAATGCCAACAGATGCCATCAAGTGTAAAGAGACAGGTGGTGTCAATGCGTCAGAGGAGGGACTTCCTCCAGAAAGATGGCACTCGCTGCGTTATGTAGGCTGCCCATGCAAATCCTTACCCACGTGACATCCATCTCCTTGTGAGACAGCCCTGATGTCCTTGTGAGCCGGCACAATGCCATTCGCAGCCCATGAAGAGAAACGTATTGTAGGTCCTTTATAAAAAACAGGGTTTGCATGGTAGATCTGTATGTGATGTTTCATGCTACATCTGTGTATCACATAGAGGTCACTATGACACAGTGGACTGGGTAAAAGTCTGCAGGCTAGGTAACAGTTTAGTCCTTGTCACTGCTGTATGCGTTTGGTGGCTGCATCTTCAGGTTACCATCTGTAAAAAGCGTTGGGGCGAGATTTCATAAAGCCTTTGGGTTTTGTATTATGCAGCTGTAGGGACACTGTGTTGTGTCAGAGATATCAAATAAGAACACTAAAGACTTTACGCATACAAGTTTACTGTTCTCCCACAATCTTTTTCACTCTTGCCTTCATGGCAGAGTTCTTCTGTATTTCCTCTTACCACTTCCATATTTTGCTTCTTATTTCCATTCATATAACGAGTATGAGCTATGAGCCCAGACTGTTTTTTTTGGCATCAAAATCCTTCGACAGGTAACAGGCTTGATTCTCTAATATGAGCTTAATGAAATATCTAATCCTCAGAGAATGAAAAAAATGTTTTGTCTGGTTTTTGTTTTATGTCACTACAGACCTTTTATATAACTCGCCATTATATCATCATTCTCTTACGTTAGTTCAGGGTTCTGGAATCCAAGGTGGAAGGTACGGTTCTCTGTCTTTTGTCTCCCCTATGGGTCAAGTGGCCCAAACATCATCCTTTTAACAAGGCAATGCAAATGCAGTTGACCATACTTCCGTTCTGTACCTATAAGTTATTACTGTATGGCTATATTCTGTCGTCTAGAGGCCTCTTTCAGGATCAGGAGTGTATTACTGCAAACACAAGAACATCATCTTTGCTTCTGGAGAGCTCACAGTCTAAAGCGTATGACCTGCTGAAACTGACTGGGAGAAGGCTTTGCTTTTACACAAGTATTTGTCTTTCTATAAATACTTTTAGGTGCCACTAAGCTCACCGGTCCCTCCAGTCGTGATTAATTTTCTGACAGGATACATCAAGGGTGCCAGTTCTATCACCTGCATGTCAGACATGCTCGGCCAAATCAGTCTTTGCATGTCCCATTATGTCTGCTAACTGAAATACGTCTTTTCATAGCGTAGAGGGTTCATGCCTTTGATTCCAGAGATATGAGCTTCTAGTAATATGACAGCAAAGGGCTGTGGGCTGTGGTTTACTTCCCTTTTGTACTTCTGTAAGAGAGCTGCCTGCCAGACATTTAGATACCAGTGGGTTGGTGGGTTGGTACCTAAGCCCCTTGAATTATTTACACCCCACCATAAAATACGGGTCTGCATATTCTGTCTGGAAGCCAGTCTGCTCACAATCTTTCGCGAACCCCACTTTGTCTTTTCTGAGTGCAAGGGGCAAACTCTGTGCTCAGTTTTTACATTCTTTCTTTACAACTACTGAATGCTTAAAGCTAAAGAGGGGGGTTGCAGGAAATATAATTAAAGGCAGAACTTGCCGGCTGTAGCTTTTCAGGGAGATAAAGGGCACTCCTCCTCTCCAGAAGGTCTCTGTTCCTCTCCCAGTGATGCTGTAATCTGTTGCTAAGGCAGTGGCTGTGCTGTAACATAGTGTTCTCTCCCTCATTGTGTTTATGAGCAGGTGGAGCAGAAATTGCTTGGTTTCTACACAAATAGCTATAGAACAAATGTACCAAAGGAAATGGGGGGTGGGTGGAGAAGATCCACAACACGATTAACATGAAAATAAAAGATGTGAGACCATGCCATATTTGAATAGTAAATATATAAATAAAGTTGATTGTTGAGCACCTTCTCAGTGTGAGGCAGTCCAATTCATAGAGGATCAGACTAAACATCGGGAAATCATAATTTTATTCTTAGCTCTTCCACTAGCCTGCTGAATGGTTTTAGCCAAGGTATTTTCTGATTCTGTGCTTCAGTTTTTCCATCCTTAATAGAGGGTGGCTCATTCTTTGTAAAGAAGTGTGAGAGCTGCTGTAGAAAAATACTGGTTGACATCTGAATTTTACTATCGCAAGAAGTAGGAATTTGGTGAAGTACTAGGAAGGGCTATTGCTAACGATGAGTTCAGAAGGACACTAGGAAAAGAGAAAGAGTATGCACCAAAGAAAAATGATTCAGTGGGGAGCCTGTTTGTATGCCTGTTTTGTATAATTTTACAAGGCCGAAGAAGTGGAATCGGAACCCTCTCAAGTCCATTTACATCACTGTACTGTGCCTGCAGACGTCGTTACCTTGACATTAATGTGTAACCATTCACAGTGCTGGCGTTAGCACAGCACGTTTTGCCATGTATCAGACACATTGCACTGCAGAGGAAAACAAAGGCAGATGAAGTGAGAAGTGGGAGTCATGAATCATTTAAAAAGAAATAGCACACACAGAGCCCACTGTAAAAAGAATGACAACGTCACCATTCGGAGCGCTGCCAGCCGGTGAGAGTGCAGCCACCACAGCTCGGGGCGGTGGGAGAGGGAAGGCATGTGCTTTCTGAAGTTGAGACAGGCACCTTCTTTCATTAACCATCCTCACAAATTGAAATTAGGACTTCTGTAACATATTCAATTAATATCTACCCACACCCTTCGCAGATGCCGAGTTTGTACAGGTACGCTTGCATACGCACACACAGTCTTGTAATGCTCCACTGCCACGTACCCTGTGCTGCAGCCACCCACACAGTGCTCCCAGGAGCTGGAGAGAATCCTCTTTTGTTAATGTTTTGTATCCACTTTGCATATTCTCTGGAGGTCTGATTCTTACTTCACTCTCATGCGTTTTACACTGGTGTGACTTCGGTGGTTTACACGGCTGCAACTGTCATTGTAAAAGGAGGATAAACTGTTTAACGCACGGTGACAGGTAGTTGTATGCATAGCTCTGAAACTCTTCGTCGGGCCCAAGCGCACCAGCAGCCCCTGACCAGCCTCCTCCGGGGCCTCCACCTGCACCCCTCACCCCGCCACCCGCGAGCCCAGAGGCCCCCTTTCAGCGGAGTCTCCGTGCGTGAGCTCCAGCGCAGCGGTGCCTGGTTTTAGCTGTGTCGCAGCTGTGCTGGCTCTGCACCCAGACGCGCTCTCATGTATCGTGACTGCCTATCGACTTCCTGGCTTGGCCTCAGACCTGCCTCATCGCCGTGAGCCTGCCATGCTTCCTTGCTCATGCACGGTGGGACCGGCCCTGGCTGGTGAGGGCCCTTGCAGGCTTGTTACAGTCCTTGCCTTACAAACCTGTAGGGAGCAGCCGGCTCTCACTGCTCTCTGGCACTCCTGTTCACTGATAATCCAGGGTTAGCATTTTTCTCTTTCAGTTCTATACTCTCTCTGCTTGCTCTTTAGAAGAATTGCTGTTGTCCCACATCCCTTTGGTTTTGAACAAATAAGCAAGCTTTTCCCCTGGAAACATGGTGGTGCAATTCAGAGATACACTAGTGGCTTTAGATGATTATGCAGTCATCGTGCTCTGGGCTGCATGGAATAGTGAGTCCTGATAAAAATGGGTCACTAAAATCAGTGGTTCAGTGACTCGCTCCTTTTGAAATCCTAGGGTATTAAAAGTTAATTCATCTGTCCTTAATGAAAGAATTTAAATTTCTTCGTAGTCTGGGTTTCTGAACTTTGTTTTTTGTCCTGAAGTATGGTCTGGAGTTCCTGGTCATAGTATGATGGCCTATACAGGTATCCTTTGGCTTTCTTCTCACACAAATGCCTTCTCCTGGATGCTGAGTTACTCGGACTTTGCAGGTGATTGTAAAGCATTTTTTCCTCCTTATTAGCAGGGGTTAATTCCAATCACTAATTTTGAATTGTTGCTGCTTCTCTGTCGTAGCTTATCTGATATTTTCTCTGGTACTGAACAAAATGTGCATTCCATGAAATTCACACCATATTAACCTCTGTACAAATAATCATTTGGTACCACCTGGGTCTGCACAGGACTCTCACCAAAAGTGAAGAATGTGCAACTGAAATCATGAATCAAGTGCTGCTTTAGTTAGGAACAGTCTGGGCCATCAGAGAAAGCAAGTTCAGTGGGTTTTTAGAGGGTTTTAGAGACCACGAGCATAAAGCAAGTATTCTTGCATCATAATTAGACTGTAAAACTTTAGTCATTTAATGATCATAATGAGTGAAAAGGTAAATTGGTAAAAGATCATTTAAAAGAACCTGGCTTGAGTCAGGTGCTGACAGACTAAAGTCTAGGGCAACTCTTCAGCTCAAATCCTTCATTCTCAATAAATAAAACGTGCGCCTATCTTGCTTCTGGTTTTAATTCCACTTTAAACCAATTTGCTATATTTTACCAGTGATGACCATACGTTTCAGCAAAAAATATGCTGAGTTTTGCAGAGTTTATACAGTTAAAATAAAATTACTCTCTGAATTCGTAGGTTAAGTGTTGAGTTCTATTTGAAGTGAAAGAAAAAAAGCAGGTTTGATTACTAAAATGATCCAGTTTCCTTGACATACTGTAGAAGCAAATAAAAAAAAAATCAAGTCACTTCATGC
>VZTL01000697.1:19641-44592 GCA_013400535.1 Scopus umbretta
AAAAAAAAAAAAAACCCACAACTGCCAAGACAACATTTTTAACACTTACACCAGACAAACTGTTGGATTTCAAATTGGCAAACAGTCTGTTATGACAGTCCTTTGATGGAGCAATTCATAGAAAGAAAACTATCAGGAAAACTCCGCTCTAAGCAAGTGGGGCTTCTAATCAAGAAGATGATGCCACTCAAATCTAGATCAAAAAAGAGTCACAGAAATAAAAGACTTGATTCCACAGTGAAGTTTGTGTGGGCAGAACCAATCGCAGGGTAGAATCCTAAAGGCAGCAAAACAGTACTGAACCGCACTGCGTGTGCAATCACTTACACATTTTTATTGGCTCCTGGCTGATGTGTTTTAGCGCTACGCAGCCTCCAGTTCTCTTAACAATGCTGGGAATACAGTCGTTTTAAGCAACCTGTGTTCCACCAGAACGATCCATCCTGCATTCTAGAACCCAGAGACCTTCCTTGGGTAGCCTTCAATAGCTGCTTAACATGAAGTAGCCCAAAGTAATAAGCATCACTCAGAGTTGCTGAAGGCTGCTGCTGCTTCTTGGTGCCACTTCTACATGCCCTCACTTGTGAGAGTCTGCGGCTTCGTCCCTGAAGCTGTGTACGATGCACTCTGTGGTGCAAGAGTTAGGGGAAGAATCCTGTCACCCGTTTCTTTCAAGCTTTCCCTTTGCTTAAAATACCTTCAGGTATTTCAGGATTTGGGCTTTTTTTAAGTTCAGTATTGCCAATCTTATATTAATAAAGGCATAAGCCTGTACTTCAAAATCATGAGTGGCATAATTATGACTTTAAAAATAGAACACTTTTTCATAAAGGCTGAGGTATTCAGGTGACATTCAAGCAGCTGCATCTTCAAGAGAAATAGCACATATTATGGTATTGCTAATAAAATTTTAAGTACCGCAACACAGTACTTCATGTAATCACAGTCTTCAGAATTTGTATTCACTACTTGAATTACTTTGAACTGACACATCACATTGCACGCAAGTACATCTAACGCACAAAGTCTAGTTTGTGACCTGGTGGCCACCTGGTGATTATGACACTAGGCTCCCATTTAGATCTGGCTTTTCTTTGTGTCACAGACTTTTGATCTTAGCTTGAGGAAGATCAACATTCAGCCTCAACTGTAGCACACATGTAAACTGGGAGGTACATCATGATTCTTCAGTTAGATCAGGGTTATGGACAGAGCGCGCCATATCTCCCACAATGCTGCCTGCTAGGGGCATGGAGAAACTTGCCCAAATTGCCCAAAATTATACAGATTCAGGTACTGTACTTCACCGCCCCAGCTTTAAAATAGGAGTAACACACTGCCTTATATCACAGAAATGTTCAGAAAATTCAAGACTTTGAAGCACTTTGAGATCTAATCAGAAGTGCTACAAAATGTTGTTAATTATGGGTAATTTGTTCTTTGGCTGTACATAATTTTTAGCATGAGGTTCTCCGATACAATGATAATGAGGACTAAACAGGTATCTTCATATGATTTCCTGCCATTGTCAATACGAAATTCACTTGCCACCCATTTCCAGTAAAGTGTGCATAAAATTAACTATCAGAGCAAATAATAGTCAACTAGACATATTGGAACAAAAGCTTGAACTAACGCTTATAATCGCGGTATTTTCTTAATGAGTGACAGGTGCTCTTGTTTATGTGCCATTCTCACAAACCCTCCTTTTTCATTCAAGTAGGTTGATTCACAAAAACGTGCGCTGTTTGTGTAATCAAACAAGTGGTTTAAGAAAAAAGAACTTTGCAAATTCCTCTTGGGCTCTACTTTTCTCTTTAAATTTTTTTTGTTCCTCAACAGCAGCAAGACTGCTTAAACTTTAAATCGCTTAAATGGATGTGTTACACCTACAGCTCAATGAATAATTCAGTTCCTAGTCACTGTCTGAATTTGCTAGGAAGAAAAGGGGAGGGTCCCTAAGGGTCTGAATGTGTGAGCAGCGGGGGAAGGGGAAGGCTAATTAATTACACATTTACAGTGGGGAATACTTTTAAAAAATCCACTTAAGTACTGTTTTTTTGTTACATACTGCTGATCACAGCTGAGAGCATAATACCAAGGCAACCATATTCTTGAAAACTTAACTCCTTGAGGGCTGTTACCAACAGAGTGAAATGAAGAAAAAAAACCCAATCCCAAACACCAGGGTTATGTTTCATTAGGTAAATGCTTCGACTAAAGAATGATTCATCACCTGCTGATGACAGATTCATTACTGATGCAACTGCGATGTGAATTTCTTTTCTTCTCCATGTTATTTTCAGAGATTTTCTTTCTGAAAGCAGTGCTGAGCTGGCTGCTTCTCCTGGAGCGTTAAGGCAACATGGTAGTATTACCATTGACACCAGGGATGCAAATTATTTTTCTCTTGGCACAAGAAAGATTTTTGCTGCCAAGAGAACTATCTCTAGATCAAGCTTTTTTTAAATACTGTAAACTATTTTGGTAGCAGCAAATTACTGTTACTTGGTGGTACGTGATCTCTGACTGTTTTTAATGCCCCGGTGACAGAACTGCAGCATGCTTTGCAATGTACCCGTACGGACATTTTCGGAAGGAATCAAGGGCCCTTTCATAGCTAGACCATTTCCATTCTCTGCACAACAAACAAGAACTGCAGTTGGAATTGATTTTTTCAAATAGCTCTGGAATTATCTCTCTCTAACAAAAACCTACCAATTCAGAAGCAATTTTTAATGACTGCTTTTGTTTCATATTCCCATGTGGGTTTATTATTCTTTGTCATTTTCTTCTCTAAAAATTGAACAGACTTTGATCCTCCATTGCTCTGCATCTTTAGGAAAGCAATGTGCTTGCTAAAAACCTGCTTTATTTCATTCCAAAGTTGGTCATGACATAGTACATTTGGGAAGATGGTGATTATTGAATGTTTGTGCTTTCTGAGGCATTCCTATATCCAGCAGGCAAAACCAGTTGGAAATTACTGCCATAGGTCTGCTTCCTTCACACCATCAGCTGCCACGAGTATCTCCACAGATAGTTCAATGCAGCGCAGCCACCTAACAAGGCTGTAGGCTGCTGTACTTGATCCATGATAGTTCATTGGGGAATCGCTTCCTTTCATAGTAAGTGACAGAAGAAGATTGAAGTTTTGAAATACCAGAACTTACCACTACTGTCTGCTATCTACAAACAGGGAGATGTGGTCGTTCCCATATCATCGCCCGTTCTGTCTCCCGGGGGGGTCAGCAGTTCGTAAAATGTTTCAGAGTCCTTTGAGTGAAAAGTTCAAATGTTTTAGTTTGGATCCTCCAGTTCAACTGCATGATGTTAACTGTAGGCATCAGGGAGAAGGAAAAGTCTAGGCCTTTAAGCCTTGGAGTAAAAAGTCCACCTAAACCACGTTAGTTGCCAAACTCTTCTGTCCCCCTGAGACTTCTCTGTCATCTTTGTAGCGTATCACGTTCCTGATTTGCTCTTCTTGTTGGAAAACCATTCCCATCCATGCTCCAGCAACAGGTGGAGTAGAACAGAACATTGTGCTCTAGCATTAGTTGCTTCTGGAAAGAAATGGCATCTTGCTTGCAGATAACTGTTTCATAAAAGGATCAGCTCTGTTCACCCTTTTCCCCAGTATCTTCCAGATTTGCCACCCTGAATGACAATCTTCTATATCCAGCAACTCAGGAAAATTGCTGTTTAAAACCAAGAAAATTATTTCCACGATTTTAGCAATCCCTCTTTTTAAAACATTTCAAGACTTTTCTACCTGTTAATCTTTATATCAGACCTGAATACTAGAGTTTAATGGTTAACTTTTGGAAAGGGATATGGTCATTTTAGACAGCGCATTCCTTTGCACACTTTCTCCAGAGTACAAAGATGTCTCAGTTTAGCATTGCTCTTCACTTAATTGTCCATTCTTTTTCATTCTCAGTTATCAGTTGCATAATAATACCAGTGAAACTGGTGAATGAAAAATTCTGATTTGGTGGCACATAACGCAGATGTATAACACCTGTTTCCACCTTCTGCCTTTGACTTTTTATGGAACACTGAAGAAAATTATTCCACTCTCTGACTTGGTTTTCCCATCTGTAAAGTGGAGTTAATAGCATTTATTCAATACTGTTACCTTATTTTTAATTACCTGATGTGATAGGATACGACTCTGCTGCAGTACAAAGTAGTCAAAGTTGAGGATCGTTGTTAACTGGAGAACCACATCTGTGAACTGGACTACAGGGAAGGGGTCTTTTTTGTTTCTCACGTGCAATCATTGCTCATTTAAATAAGCATCTAAAAACTGGGAGAAAGTAGCTGTTTGCTTAAGGCACAAAGCTGAGATTGAGGAAATCTGGACTCTTCCTGCTACTGTCACAGACTCTGTGATCTTGGGCAAATCTTGGTGGATAATGATCCTTCTGGCTGTTTTAACTTAAGTGAGAACAGTATTTTTTAGTAGTGTCAACTGAGGTTTTAGAAGATGCTGTAACATAAAAGTTTATAAGAATGTTCAGAGTAATTTAGTTCTGGATTAAAATACGGCTGACAGGAGACATGGGCAATTACCTACTCTTTAAAACAGATAGGGAATGTATTCCTCCTCCCAGCTACTGTTGTCCATACCTATTATTTCAGAAGTACTGGACGTGATCATGCCTCGCTGCGGCGCAGCTTCCCCAATGAGGTCACCTGCAGCTTGGAAGTACAGCTGTTTCCCCTGCCTTCATTTTTAATTCATAGGCTTGTTGTGGGTGTTGTTTTTTTTATCTGCTGTTTATTCTGCAAGCCCCTTTTGGGCACATTGATGCCTCCAGCAAGCTTTGTATGCCAGGGAATTATGGGTCCAGAGATTCTGCAAATCTGCATCCCAGCCAAAGCTTTTGAAAGCTGCTGCTTTTGAATGCCATGCATTTGGCTCGCACCCCTCCTTTCCTCTCTGTCTGTCTCTCTCGCGTGCTCTTCCTGCCTTTCTCCTCTTCCCTCCCTTCCCTCCTCTTTCTCTCCCTCTCTCCCCCTCTTACTCCTCTTTTTTCCCCATTCTCCCCTCCTGCCCCCTTTCCCCTTTTTCCTCCTGCCCCCTCCTTCTCTCTTCCTCCCCTTTCCCCTCTCCCTTGCCATTTCTTTTTCCCTCTTTCTCACCTAGTGATCCCCGCAGTAATGATGGGAAACTGTCTGCACCTCATGGTGAACAACTTGGCTGGGAGGAGTAAAAGGGTGCTTTTCACTTCATGAAAGCTGAGCTAGAAGCCTTTCTACATGATGACTGAGACTATTCATTGCAAGCCGTATGTGGGCTAATGTCTGTAAGATCGCGTGTGCTCTATAAATTCCCACCTGAGCACCCCCAATACGTCAGACAGCTTGAGAAGGTGTTCTGACATTCAGCTCCTCCATCACAACCCTACGATGCCTATCTCATTGCTCCATCAATAGGGGTAACATCCTTTCCCTTCTAGTTCTTTTTTCCTGACTCTATTTTATTTTTAAATATTAAAGCGCCCTGGGTTTCCCTAGTAAATCAGTGTGTGTGTGAAGTGCTGCTTACTTGTAGCTGGAGGCTGTTTTCCCCCTCTGATGGACTGCAAGCATTTTTTCTAAAACCGTCTCCTCTTTCCATCACTCCTCCTGTCCCCTCCTCCCCCGCCCAAGCCTCAGCAAGCTCAGCTGCACATAATGACATCCAATCTGTTCAGGAAAAGAAAAAAACAGGAGGGGGAGAATATTTCCCTTTGATTTATACAGAAGCTGAGTTGGCAGAGAACTCAGCTCAGGGGTGGGTGGAAGGGGAACCAAGAAGCAAATTTGTGATGCATGGGCATACTCTCCCCTGGGGTGGTGCCAGTCAGCACAGCAGCCAAAGCCGACAGAGAAGCTTTGCAGGTTTCATGTGTGCTCCCAAGGCATCCTCCTCCCAACGTATTACTATCGCCATGCAAACACACACCCACAGTCTGGGGTTAATTTAATTTTAATATGACATTAGAGATAACACGGCCGGCTCATTAGCAGTAGGCAAAACACATAGATCCCTGTGTGAAGACAGACTCAGGAAGAGGGAGAGGTCAGCAACCAAGTGCTTTTCTCATTCCAGCAGTCAGTCTTTGAGCCGGGTCAATTCCTAAATGAGAAGGACATGGCTAGGTTCAGAGTGAAAGGATAATGAAAAAAAGGAAAGAGAATCTTGTGCTGCAGTTCAGACATTGGAGTGGGATCTTCTGGCAAAAATCATGTCAGGTCAGTGAAATCATACTGATGTGTATCATATCATAGAGGATGTTCCCTAGCATTTTATACCCCCATTTTTCATTCATATAAGATGAGATACAAAAAGAAGTCAGAAGAGGCCTAGTTCTTTATTTGATTGCTTTGGGAGTGATTATGAGTGGAAAGGACAGCAAGAGGTAGATGCAGGATCTGTGGGCTTGTTCCATCAAATCCTAATCAAGTAGGCAGAAATCTCCTGTCTCCATTTTGAGCTACCACACAATTCTCCTGAAACACTTCAGCTTTGGTCTGTTACATCCTCACTACTCCATTTAAAATCTGCCTTAAACTCACACATACGGAACTTGACCTATGCACCCAGATTTTGACCTGCAACAGTCTCGCACTCCCACACTTGTGCACAGATGCTGCTACGTTTGCATCACAGACCTAATCATCTGCTTTTCCAGTATTTGTGCCCCTTCCTGGCCTTCCCATTGACCCAAGTCTTGTTGCCCAGCTACTTTCAGCTACTTCATCCCAGGTTGGAGTCTTTCCTGCTGTTCTAGACCTTGGACCTGTTTTGATCGAAACCTTTTAGTTACACTGAGGTGTGGTGATTTCTGTTCTAGACAGTGTTATTACATGACAGTTAACTGCCAGGATTAAACCACAGAGTTCATGGACGCGTCCAAAATGAAACGACTCTAGTCCATGGGTAAACTGATACCCGTGCACCATTTCATTACAAGGCTGGATGCAGCGCATGGACAGAGCAGAAAAAACTTAACAAACACAGCAATAATTTGCCATTCCCTCTCTAGTGAAACTGATACTGGCTTGTCATTTAGTCAAGGTTTGCAACAAGGCAGGATGTGTGGTACAGAGAATAGAAAGCGCTCCAGACCCCAACTGTGAAGGAGAATGGGTGTCTATTTTCTGGGGCAGTCTCCATCAATTCTGGTTCATTGAATACACTCCAGCTAAAATGGTAATTCGGCCTAGTCTGAGGGCCAGGGGGAGTGATAAACACTGGCAAGTGAACTTCATGTCGACAGCAGAATCCAGATTGCCATAGAAATTAACAGTGTGGATCTGTTGTTATTAGAGATTGAACCAGATGACCTGACAATAATTAATGGGGAGCTAAATCGAGGAGGTCTGTCTCCCTTTGGAGAACCATCCCTGAAACCTAGCTATTCTCACTGGGTATACATATCCTGCATACTCTGCACAGGAGAGAGCGTTTGCACTCCTTGCATTTAATACCCAAACTGATGTGAGAACTTGGTGGGATGTGACTTCATGTTAGCCCAGAGATGGTCGCCAGGGAAAGAGGAGGAATGCATATGTTCCAGGAAACAATATGCGTTGCAAGGTCATTTGTGATCAACTGCAAAGAGGTAATGCCAGAACGGTCTCATTGGCTGGGCTTTTCCTTGGCTCAGACCCACCTGCAGACACAAAGCCAAGCAAAAGCCAGGGCTGTCAGCTTGCAACAGGCTCATCTGCCCATAGTCACTGTTGAGTTTCCAGGTTAGAAGACTTTGTGCTGATCAGCAGTGGTTGCTCTGGCACAGGAACACAGTTCCGCTTGCATGCATAATCCTGATGTTTGTCTTCTCAGTGCCTCTGCTCCAAAGGACTCGGAAGATTCCACTGGATTTCAATACCTTAATTCATAACCTCTAGAAAGATAGATGAGCATTCTTATTCTCTAGATAGGTCACCAAGGCATCCAAAGGTGACACGGTTTACCTAGGACATAAAAGACAGAGTATGGAAGCCTGACTTTGTGTCTTCTGGTGACATTCAGAAATACTTAGTCAATTCATTGTGATTTTAATGGCATTTGTAGAGCTCTGGGTCAGGCCGCAAGAACTTGGTGACTTCAGGTAAACACAGCCAAGCAGATGTTGTGTATTTAGTTCTGGTCAGTTCTGGCCATTAGATTCTGGTTTATTGCAAGGTGGGGCAGGGGATCACACATGACAGACACGAATCCACAGACTGATGCAGAATAATTGAGTCAGCCCCATTTTATAGGTTTCATTTAATTGTTAACAATATTGGAATATAAACTAAGGATCCAAAAAAGTCAAAGCTGCTGTGCTGCTAAGTGCTAAACACACAGTGAAAGGCAGTCCCAGCCTCAACAAATTTGCAGTCTAACTAAATGTACAGTATAAGATAGAGGGTAGGAAAAGACACAGATGTTCAGAGCTCTGCCCCCAAGGAAATGGAACCAGGCTTCCCTGGGTCTCTAGCCAGGACCACATGGCTTCTCAGCTTCCCTTTAAAATGCTCCTTTTTTTGTTTGTTTCTTTTCTCTAGCACAGTGTTGTTGGATCAGGTTGGTTGGGGAATGGACATGGCTGTAAGCCTGGCTTGCTTTTGAGAGAAGACTAGCCTGCGAGCTTAGTACTTAGTCTCAGTTGTTCGATTTCTGAATACCTCGGTTCCCATTTATGCCACGGTGGGCTGACACCTGTCCTGGGGACACTTTATTTGTTATCTGCAGTGCCCTGTGGGGACTCAAGCCAATCATAGCCAGATGGCCTGTGGCCAGAATTGCTGGAAAACTGAATCACTAAGACAATCCCCTTCTATTTTACTCCTGACAACAGGTACCTAGTCTCAGCACCCATCTGGATGATAATGAAAACCCTGGTCCTAAACTCTCCCCTCTACTCTTTCACAGCTCTTCGCCTGAATAAGATTTCAGTCTTCAGCTATCCCCTTCGGTTGCAGGGTAAGAACAAACTGGTTTCCAGTTTTCTACATAGGTTTGTGTGTGTGTGTGCATCTATAAATAAACAGACCGATATTCTGGTAACTGAATTGCTACCCTCCCCTTCCCTGCCTCAGGAGCATCTTGTTCCCATCTCCCTCCAGCAGTACAGTGAGCCAGAATGAAATGCCTGATTCCTAGTAAGTACTGTCAGCACAGCAGCTGGGAGAAGAATATCTGAGGGAAATGCACAAGTGCACTGGCATTTATTTATTTCCTGGGGATATTTATATAGGACAGACCTCAGAGCACAAGTGCACTTGATGCTTCTGTCAACCAAGGAGGGGAAATGAGACTGTAGCACAGGCTGTACTGTGCCTTTTTTGCTGACAGAGCCCCCATTAACTGCCATGGATGGACCCCAAGGCTCTGAAGGCTACTATGATTGAATCGTCACGTCTGACTACTGCTTGTGGGAGGCAACCAACCGTGCAAGGTTGACACTGTAGAACAAGATTTAACTGCGATCGCTGATTTGATTATTGTGCTAGTTCTCAGGTCCATAACTCTTGAGGACCACCTAGCTCACTGAGCGCTAATTCTATAACGGAGAAAAGATTAATAAGCAGCTTACCACAAACCACTACCCTTCCTCCTCTCTCCCTACAGTGTGCACAACCCTTTGAAGATGACAAGCATGGGGGAAGCAGTGTGGCGTTCTGCTAAGACAAGGCAACTGGCAGTGTTGGCTCTGTTCAAAACTGCCACTGGTTCTTTTCATAGCCTTTACTAAGTCACTTAGGGGCTTCAGCTTACCCCAGATGTGCTTTATGTGAGGTAATTAGCCCTGGAAAACCTCGAAGGTTTAGAGAAGTCTACCAAGAAGTCCTTGTTTCCTTGTGCCTTTAACAGTTTGTGTATTGTCAGCAGAAAATCCAATTCTGATAGATGCTCAGAATCTCATAATCACTCTCTGAATGCCTCTCTGTAATTGGTTTTATTGCAGAGAGCTACTTACGCTTTCTAGCACAGTGCATTTTTTGGCCCACTTGTTTATATCTGGACTTAATTTTCTTATGCTTGTACACTGTTTCATATGTTGGATCTAAACCAGAGCCACACAGTGAATGTCACTTAATATTCCTATGATCTAGTAAGTAGGATCTTTATCTGAACTGGCTTTTCTTTTATTCTGCAAAGTAAGTTTACAGCTGACGAAGTTTTGCATGAAACCAGCAGCGCAGTTTTACTTAGTCTGCTGCTATAGTTCCTCTATGGATAGCCAGCTTGTCTGATGAAGATTTAGCATGCTGGAATCACTCAGATATCTGCATCATCCTCCTGTTCCCCTGTTAGGATTATCAAAACTTGCCACTGCTAATCCAGGATTACATATTAAAGTTGAATATTGTTTAGCTGGTTATATACGAATGGCAGGGGCCCTGTCTGGTTGTTCTAACTGCTTGGTTTCTATGATGTTTCCTCCTTAAGGAATTAACACATAGTTCCTGCAAAATGAGATTTGTGTTTCCACCATGAGATGCAAACACCAAAGCAGTGAAGCTTCTTTTGTTTACAGTGATGAAAAAAAGGGTTTGCTACTAGCCAATATGCAGAGGTGCATGTTTATGACACCTAGCTTTTTGTGGGTCCTTGGGAAGTCATAGCACCTTGGTGCCTCAGGTTCTCCCTGCAGAATGCACAATCACCTCTCAGGAAACATTATTATTATTTACAGTGTGCTCTTCTCCTCTAGGAAAATTCCCTGCAAAAAGATAATGTCACCATTTGTCAAAAGTATAGTTCTTTCTTCCTTACTAAGGCAGATTCGCCTTGAGTTCTCTGGAAGTTTGCCTGAGCAAACAGTGAGGAAAACCTAAATCAAGTTTTAATTGTCCATGACTTGCAGTTTCTGGATTTTCCCAGCTCATTCCTCCCTAAACATCCCCGTGTTCCTATTTCCTGTAAACTTTTCAGAGTTTCTCTTTCCACTTAAACTTTCCATGTTCTAAAAAGTAAAGGTCCAGTGTTCAGAACTGGGTACATGAACGACAGCAGCATGGATTCCACTATTGAACTGCAGCTCCTTTTCCTGGGCAGACGCCTGGCCCTGCACTCGTGGGGCTAAGGACAACTGCTACTGTACAGCATTTCTACAGGAAACGAGCACCTATGTCTGTCATCTTGTCTCGTTTGTGTTTCACACAGCAACCAAGTCTAATCCTAAAGAGACCTCCCGACGGCTGTGTCTGAGACGCTGACTGCGGTTATTTCCTGTCTATATGCACCTGGGCCCATGAACTCGGCATCTGTCTGCTGTGGGGGAAGAGGAAGAGGGAGGAAGAGGAAGGCCTGGGTTGGCGGTCATGCAAGAGGCTGGTTTGCTTCCCAACATGCTGCCTTCATCAAAGTGACATGCTGAGTAATTAACAGCCCCTTCCCACAGCTAGCAACACCAGACAGGGGAGATCTTTGTTCCTGTTTGGAGGACGAAGGCTACAGGAGAAAGTAGGAAGCACAGAGATGAGAGCAATTTGGCGTGGTTCCACCAGTACACACTGTTTTATTAATAGGAGTTGCACATGCTTCTGAGCCACGGAGCCAGCCAGACACTGCAGCAGCAGCAGCAAGCCGGGACTGTCTACTTACTGCTGTCGTGCAGTAACTTACCCCCGGCGCACAAGGCAAGCTGATGCCCTTCTATGAGGATGTAATGGAAGTGAAAAAGCAACAGTCATGAAGTTCTTCCAAGCAGGAATTTATTTACTAAGAACCGGTCGTTTAGGGTAGCTGTTCCCTAACGTTGTTCTGACTTGAGTGGATTTCTAGGCAGATGATTCGTCCCTGACTCATGTGCATAGCTGACGTTGAATCAGCTATTCTTTCCACCAGTGAAAGACATATGATCGCGATTGACTTTGAAGTCCAGAACCAAAAATATTAACCCATTGTGAAAAACTTCTGATACATGAAATTGGACTTCTCAGACCTTTTACAGCAAGCACATTCTTTTTGGTAGCATTAGAGCACAGAATGCTGGTCTCCGATGACCTTATTCCACCATTTCTTTAGTACACGCTCTCAAGCAAATAACACTCCCAGGCCACATAAGGGGCTTTCGTGATCCTCACCGCTATAGTGCCTGACTGTCTTACATTCTGTAATGTATTTACCTACTCCTTATCCTTGTTAAATAGGAGAGAATTGTTCTTTCAGCATTTTAGATAGGAATCTGACACCCTGGAAAGCTAAATCAGTTGGCAGAGCTCATATGGGAGATCTGGGTTGACAAAGGAGGGTGAATACAACTCTGCCAGCTGCTGCATTAGCGTTGTAATCATTACAGCGGCCTTCACTGTACTTTGCTAAGCAGCTCTCACACTTCAGCAGCAGCAATCCGAATTTTAAAAATATGTTGTGCTTTTTGGATGCCTCAGTTTGTCCATACAGCATTCTCCATAGGTGATAATTTACAGCAAATATGGCATCTATACATATTGTTATTTATTTCTGTTTCAGTTAGGTCAGCTTCTTTTTCACAAATAAGCTTCATTTACACCAGAGGGTTTTTCCCAATAGGCTTTATTCTTCTACCTTTAGGTAGGTATTCAGATAGCCAGTCAAGTGCTAAAATGAAGCAAGCTCATCTTCCTTCAATTGTCTTTTCTCCTATTTGCTTTTTAAAAAACGTTATGATAGGTAAGGCTGCTACCAGTATCCCTGTCTAATTTAGGCTAATTCTGTGCAATTTATGCATGCAGACAAGTTCAAAGAAGAAAAAGCCATCAGTAGCCCCCTTTATTTGGTAAGGTTTTTATCTTATCGATTAGTAAAAAAAGCAGGGGCATCCCCGTGTTATTAAATTGCTCAATATTCCTTCTTCTGTTTAGGAGCTGCTATTGTGGAAACAGCTCTCCATATCCAACTTGTTTTTTCTGCACAGCTGATGTGCACCAAATTGTTTCTGTAATTGACATGATCTGTATTCTGTTCTCATTAGATTATTCCCATCTACAAATATTCTTCATAAGTCTTCATCCATGAAATGACCTGCTATAATATAAGCTGTCCCAGTCAGCCCACTGGAACTGGGACTTACGTGAGTAAGGCTTATAGCACTCGATCCCAAGCCATTTAGACTTTAGTCACTCAGTTACTGCCTAGTCCTACAGGGAGGCAGGATGACTGTACACAACAGAGCAAGCGAGGAACATCTGATTCACCATCACGGATTCTTTTGCCCATGTCTGCCTATTTGATTTAAAAATATATACATGCCAAGGGGCTTGATACGTCTCTTGTGCCCCATTTAGCATCTGCTGAGCATCCTAGAGCAGCCTGCAGTGTAACACAAGTCACTGGAGGATAGATTTGATAGAGGGAAATAACAAAGCAATTGATACCCTCAGGCTCCAGAAGTCTTCAGACTGATTCTTGCTGACCACAGGCAACAAAGCAATTTATGGCAACATGGTTGAAAGTTCCTTTTATTTCGAAGGTGCTAAACACTCCCTGGCACTTAAAGTCACTTCTCCTAAGGCAAACCCAGTGAGCTTGCTGGGTTCCCAAGACCTCAGCCCCAGGAAGCTTTTAACAGGAGTCAAAAGAGGCATTAAGCACTGGGGAGGAATCAGGGAGACATAAAACAGAAATTAGGGTTTAACATGGGGCCATGAGGAGCTCAGTAAAGAAGAGGCAAGTTTTTCATGTGTTATTTCCTTTCTATGGCATTTCCCTTTTGGTCAGACCTTCTGTATAGCTTTTTCTGTGGAAATGGCCCACTTTGTCCAATGAATGAAGTGCACTCTGCAGATGGAAGCTGGGGTGTTTGGAAGCGGGTGTTTGGAAAGTGGTAGCCAGATTATTTTATTTTAAGGCTCTATTGCAGCAAAAGGCAGGAAAACAGACAGGGGGAGAGTAGTGAGTGGTTCACTGGCACAGATTGTCTACCACAGCAGGTTCAGCACTTCAATTTGAGTGACTTCTCTCTCCAGATGGTTGGTGGGAGCTGACTACCCAGATCTTTGCATAGCATACTCCATAATGAAAACGTATGGCATCACTTGCTATCTTTTAAAAGCTTTTTTCTTCAACCCAAGTATAGCTCACTGTATTATGGATCCCTTCTTTGCCTGATGCAGGAAAAATGGGTATGTGTCATACGCCTAACCAGGGACTCTGAGCTCGGAGGTCCTTTATTTCAAGACAGACTAGCTCATGCTTTTACAACTGCATAATCCTAGAATAATGTAAGTGTAGCCTTCCTGTCCTCTTGATGCTGCCACTGCTGCTCTCTTCACTTCCACTTCAGCTGAGGCTTGTTTCTCTCCAAAGTCAAGTCATAAAATTATTCGGAAGAATGCAGAGGATTTACACTGATTAAAAAAACTGTTTTCTTAACATCCAACTATACTGATTCTCAAAAAAACAATAAGCAATGTAGGAAGATGTACTAATTAGAAGTACCCCCAAGAAAAACGTCACAGAGAAACTGATCGAATGCCCTTAATTTTACATGCTATGTTGTCAGTTTGCATACTTTCCTCTGACCTAAATATTCAGTACAATAGGTGATTCATATACAGTCCCTGATTCTATGAGAACTGAGATATTCAAGTAATCTGAAGAATGTATCTTTGCATCCTCTCACAAAGCAACAGTTATTTTATGGAAGGTAAACAGATTTATAGAGGCATCATCTTCAGAAGTGCAGGATAGACAACATTTCCAGTTATTACAGGGTGCATACCAGTGTCTGGCTTTTCTAGGAGTGCAGTATAATGTTACTTTCCCAACAGCACCTAGTGATTTTGCTTGAAAGAGGAACAGAACTATATTCTTCTGAGTTCTGGTGCCCAAACCAAACTACTTCCCTCAATATTGTAAAACAGAGGGAAAAGTCCAATAGGTTTTGCTCCAGTATAAACTACAAGCTGGAATTCATTGTGACTCAGGTTCAGACAAAATCATCTTGTAAACATCTTTATAGGTATCAATTCATAATGACATCTTGACTGGTGACTTGTCTGAAGCACTCACATCACTAAGCCCTGCCCATGTTCAATATAAAACTACTTCCACGTTCTATAACATCATTTTCTGGAAATGAAAAACCACAAAACTGCCCTCTTTAATATGTCCCCAGAGTCTTTGGAGTAGTCCAGTGACCTTGTTTGGTTTTGTTTTTTTCCTCAATGGTGTCAGGATTTTGCATCTGAATCATCAGACAAACCTGGGTTAGACTGGATTCTACTAACTCCTTTCCAGGCAAAAGTAAGTCTAAGTTCCTAGACAGCCATTCTCATGCTCCAGTTAACCTCAGCTTATGTGTTACACATGATATATGTGACACACTGGATTCCCTTTGTTTCCCCCACCTTTTATTTTCCATCCAAGACATGGCGTGAACTGGGAAATGCAATCAATGAGAAGAACATACAGGAAACAGAAGCCATAAACAAAAATGACTGGTTGAGTCTCAGTGAGGTCTGGAGTACAGTTGTTGAAACAAACCACAAGTGACCCAGAAAGATCTGAAGCTAAACAGAATGCTTTCAAGATGGAAATGTGGGACAAAGATGGCATAGATGAGTTGGTAATGGTCTCATCTTTTCTTTTGTAGACTCTATTCCAGATGTAGCTTTAAAGCAATAGCAGTATGTTGGACCCACAAAAGGGCAAGCCTGAGAGTTAGGAAACCTTCATCTACTGAGAGACTCATGTTGTGACTTTGTCTTTCTAAGCCTGGAGAGCTATCTTTTAGAAGCTCCCAAGAGTCAGAGCTGGAGGCACATTATGAGAATAATTCAGCTTCCATTTCAAGACCTGTAAATACATATCTTTACAGTCTATTTGTGGGACATACAAAAAGAAGAAAATACCTTATGCTAATGTCTGAGATGTGCTACACAGGAGAGATTCTTCTTCCCAGCCTCAAAAATCTATCAGCCTATGTAAGTGTCCAGATATTCAGCAACCAGAAGCTTCAGGCTTTATCCATTAGCACAAGGTGAAGAGGGAAATTGTATTATTCTCAAGAAACAGGTATAATGAGGGGATATTATGTGTTGTTCTGAATGGGAGATACTTGGGTTTGAACTTTGGAAAATCTGGATGCTTCTCACAGATGTTAAGAAAACATAGGGATTTGGATTCTGACTTACGGTATAGATGCTAAGCCAGCTTGAAAATGTTGGCATCAGCTATCTCAGCTTTTAAACAAGGGCTAATGAGACTTTTCCTATTTTTTCGAGGCCAGATGCCACTAAATGCCATCTAGTTAAATTAAAAGTTTGTTATTTAAACAATAAAGGCAACAACTAGAACACCCTTCATTGTCTCATGCTGGCCTAACCATACAGAAAAAGTTATCAAGCAGGTATTTGTAGTTTGTGGGCAGCTTGAAGCAGCCATACATCACAGTGATGGTGTGTTTTTGAGGGTTTGTGTGACAGGGCTCCTGGGATCTGTTCACAGTTCTGCCTTTCATTTTGCCGTTTGATCTTTGCCAAGTTACATTGCTTTTCTGCCTCCATCTTCACAGCAGTGAAATGCAAAGTTGCAAACTGCAAATGCAAAACTGGCTGAATGGCTGGGCCCAGAGGATTCTGGTCAGTGGCACAAAGTCCAGTTGGAGCCCAGTCAGTAGTGGTGTACCCCAGGGGTTGATACTGCGGCCAGCAGCATTTAGCATCTTCATTAATAACCCGGATGATGGGGCAGACTACAGCCTCAGTAACTTTGCAGATGATAACTAGGAGTGACTGGCCCACCAGATGGTTGCACTGCCATTCAGAGGGACCTTGACAGGCTGGAGAACTGGGCAAAGAAGAACCTCATGAAGCTCAACAAAAGGAAACGCAAAGTCTTGCACCCAGGGAGGAGTAACCTCAGGCACCAGCACATGCTGTGGGCTGACCGGCTGGAAAGCAGCTTTGCAGAGAAGAATCTTGGTGTTCCGGTGGACAGCAAGCTGACCATGAGCCAGCAATGCATCCTCACAGGCAGGAAAGCCAACATCATCCTGGGCTACATTAGGAGGAGCATTGCCAGCAGTTCAAGGAAGGTGATCCTTCTCCTCTACCCAGCACTGGTGAGGCCACATCTGGAGTACTGTGTCAAGGTCTGGGCTCCCCAGTACAAGAAAGAAATGGACTTCTTGTGTTCAGTCTAGACACAAGAAAAAGCTTTTTACTGTGAGGGTGGTCAAACACTGGAACAGGCTGCTCAGGCAGGTTGTGAAGTCTCCATCCTTGGTTATACATAAAATCCGACTGGACATGGTGTGGAGCAAATTACTCTGGCTGACCCTGCTTGAGCAGGGTGGTTGGACTAGATGATCTCAACCTCAATGATTCTGTGATAAACTACATCCTTGTTTGTGTCATTATGAGGACTCATATGTGACTCAAAAATCTTTCTGGTCTAAGAATTTGAGAGTCTTAACATTAATTTAAATGGGAGTGAGATCAGGTTCCAGATGTCAGAATGGCAGAAAGCTCTTTATCTCATAAAGCTCCTGGGCATCTTTTACTGGAATTAACTCTGGGCTTTTTTCCCTTCAGATATTCTCCAGCCTTTGCAAAGGAAACTGCAGTAACAAATCAGATTCTGCAGTAAGGCATTTTAAGTCCTGAAGCAAAATTCAGCAGTTTTAGAGGGACAGCATAAAAGGGAATGGGGCGGGGGAAGTGGGGTGGGAAGTATTTATAATCCCTTTAATATTTTAAAATTTAATTATTTCCAAATTGGGTTAGCGAGACTGACAAGAATACTGCGTCTAAAGCATGGAGCCCAGAGGCAGCACTGGAAAATGAGAAGAGGAATTAATAATAAAAAAACCCTATTGCTTCAAGGCAGCAGACTGGAACACTGACATTCCATTACTCCGTCTGTCTGCTGAATTCATTTAGCATCTGTGGCCTAAATAGGCCAGTTTTAAAGAGGCATGCTCCAGTTTTTATGTTGGAAGAGGGCGGGGGTTGTCAGAGGATTTTTCTTCATTGAATTCTGTCTCAGGGAGGCACATCAGATTGTAGTTAATAGGGTAGAGTAATGCTAACCTCTTAGCAGTTGTAGTTAAAATAATATCTTGGAGTGTTTTGTAATGCCTTACAGATTGCGGTCTGCACCTAGCAGTCGGGCCGCTGCAGCTAGGTTTCCGAGGGCAAAGCTGGAGCAGTAATGTTGTGTGTGTAATTGAAGCACTAGGTCTAAATCCGTAAAGGCATGACATCACCCACCACTAAAGTACAGCCATTTCCAACACCTCTTGTACTCCAGGTATTAAGCGTGCAGATTGTCAAAACGCTTTCCTTACCTCTTCTCTGAAAAACACAGCATTGTCCAGCAACACAGCATTCCTTGACAAAAACTGTCCTCTCCCAGGAGTGCCACCCCAGACATCATTGCAGCAATTGCTGCAACATGCATCTTCTTCCTCAGGATGCTCCTTTTCAGCTGGTAACTCCATCCACCTTGGCATGGCTTTTGTAAGATCTAAGATCAAAAGCCTGAGGCAGGCTGTCTGCAGTATTACAGAGAACTTACATGCATGTACTGGAGGCTAGATAGATGGCTTGGCAGCAGGCTGGAAGGGGAAGAAGAGAATGATTCTCCACTTTATTTCCTAGAAACCTATAAGTGTTTCACTTCTGGGTATTTTCTGAAACATCTGGATACCAGGAGGATAAAAGGTACCAGTGTAACCTCCCAGTAAGATCAATTGCTTAAAGCTTTCTGTCTATTTCCAGCCTTCTTTGGCTTCCTTCCCAAGATTATAGAAACAGGTCTGTGAATTTCCTTGGAGTAGAGTATAATGTATTCTGTATAGCTCTATTTTTTTCTGTTTCCATTTTATGCAAATAATCTTTGATTCTCTTTCCCCTAGTTTATCATCTTCAAGGTCTTTGTGTAAATTATGCAGAAAGGAAAACCATGGGGTTTATGGAAAGTCATATATAAGCTGTTAAAATTGGCCGTTTCTCCTCCTCCTCATTGTTCTTTGCTCTCAGTGTGGACCAAATGTTTTGGTCGAGTTTGATGGAGATTACCCAACAGACAGAAGGCATGATAAAAAATGTTACTGATGCATTCTACCATGAAACACGGCCATGATTTTTTATTTCAAGCACATAGGGTTTCATCCAGCAAGATTCTCAGAGCTACCTGCAAAGTCCAAGTCTTCAGCTCTCACTAGCTAAGTGAATCCCGTGGGCTCTTGGACCTCACTGTCAGCTGGTAGAGAATGACTTCGTCCAGACTTGAAGGAAAGAGGAAAGGCTAGACCCTCTGGTTCCTTTAGGTAATGTGCTGGGAGTATGACCTCATGAACTCATGACAGATAGTTGCTATCTAGTTTGCTGTCAAGGAGATACTGCTGATTTCTGAGAAAATTTAATCTGGCTAATATTTTGGATCTGAAGAGAATCTTGCCTGTTGTCATCCAGCCATAATCAACACTGACACAGGCATCCTCCAGTAAAACAACTCCTGCCCTAAAAACGTATTCTCTGGTTTATTCCTTTCATTGGCATTTTTTTCTATCATTGAACACCATCATTGTCTCCTCCTTTGGTCACCTTCTGCTTGATTCTGCAGACATTGAAGTCAGAGATTAATTGGTTTACGAATGTAGTTGCTAAGTGTAAAGATTGCATTAATGCTTCTTGATATCATCCACTTAACAGCCTCTACCTTGGCTGCTACTAAACCTGTGTGCTGTGTAAACGTTTTTGCTTTGTCCTGAACTAGTTAATTATGCTTCCGGGAGGGCTACCTTCTTTTTTTGCATTTCAACAGATTTGAAAATAAATACCTGGCTTGCATCTTCCCAAGCATGTGTCCTGCAGGGAAGTCTAGCGAAGGGGAGCCAGCCTCTGGAGAGTTGCTTTTAAAAAACTGTATTATTCCTTCTTTCTCCCATTAGGCAACAGTCCAGCCAAAACTACCTTTGCTTTTACTTAAACAAATTTCTCTTCTGTTCTTTTCATACAGCAACAGTCTGGCCTTAGGCAAATCTCCTGGGAGACTTGGTTAAAATGCACCTGTGCTACACAGGCAAACATGTATTACAAAGTTGATGTTGCTCTCTCTTGGCTAAAACAGTAATATTTCGCTATGGCTCATGCTCCTCCTCACAGTTCTTATGGGATTCATCTCCATCACAAAGGAAATGTCCTGCAGTGTTGAAAGAGGACTTAATTTCAGTTATCATTATTTCACAGAATGAGAACTGTACAGTTATAAATCACCAGAGAATTTTCTGCAGTTTTCATTGAACTCTCTGCTTTGGGCTCACAAGTTTTTCTTCCAACTCACAGCCTTTTCTACTAAGCTTTCTGTAACCTCTCACCTCTACCTTTCGTTTTTTCTCCATGTAGATAAATAACTCCCAATTAGACCCATGCCCAAAATTATCCAAGGTTGCTTACTATCTTCTTATTTCCTTTGCTTATGTGTCTTAATGGTAGTGTCTGCCTCGTCTATGTTCACAACAAACAATTCTGTAATCGTAGCAAAACTAGCACAAGAAGACCAATATTTGGCGAGCATGTACGTATTACTGTTAGAGATGTGATTATTAATGGCAATAATAAATCATCGGTTGCAGTGATTTCACTGACTTGTATTTAACTTGTATTTCAGCGGTTCCATCTCTTTAAGAACTTTCCTTTAGGGAGTAGCTAAGTTCATTTTTCTGAAAAAAAGCAACGCCCTCCCCCAGGTTGTTTCTTGACTGAAGTAATTGCTGTGACTCCTCGGTCCCAGACAACCAACAGATAATTAGTTCCAATTAAGTTCTCTCACAGGTGCTTATGAAATTGCCATTTGGAAGCAGCAGTTTCTCCTGAAAGGTGAGCTGAATAGCAGGGAGGGGAACACCAAAGATCAGAGTGAGATGAAAGTGGCAAAAAATCAATCCTGGTATGGTGTTGTATTTTGTTTAAGCAGGTATCTTTTTTACTTTTAGAGACGTGACTGCTCAGTGTGGGTACTCGTTGCCTTTTCTTCCTATTTAAAAAAAAAAAAAAAAAAAAAAAGGTGGGGGAGGGGGCAAGTAATAAGTAACCTTAGAGTAACCAAGCAAGTATGAGCTATGCTGAAGAAAAGCCCAGTGAATACACAGCGCTTCAGTTTCACCACGAAGTCAGCCAGGTAGGATCAATCCTAGCAGGCTACTGACCTCACCTGGTTCACCTCAAAGTAAGTCTGAAGCGACGTGTCTTCCTCGCAGAGAGAGTGTGTGTGTGTTAGGTAAGTTGAGCTTGAGTTGCCTGAGAACTCCGAAGTAAAGCATAGTGTCTGATCTTTTCTTATGTTGGCTTTTTACTGGTGCAACTGTTGTGTTTGTCAAGGCTGCTTCTCTCCCTCAGCCGATGAAGAGAAGGATTGTGTCTTTAACTAGCTTTAGCCTGTTGCTCTGTGGGGGAGGCAGGAGGGAGTTACAGAACCTGTATTTGAGGAGGAAAAGTATCTATAAACCTGGCATGTGACTAAAAGCACAAAAACAAGCTGCAGGTTTTAATCTCTTTCCCAGCTGTCATGATTTCTGTTTGTCTGTCCTTAGTGGTGGTGTTTTGTTATGCTATCTTTCTAATTATGTACTGGCACCTTTTTTTTTCTTTGAACAAAAATGCACCGTTTCAGATTTGCAGGTTGCAATGGATGTTGCTCTGTGCTTGCATCTACTTATTGTAGGGCCTAGTGCACTGAATTGCAGTTTGTGGCAGTAGTTTGAGCTAAAATAGTGCTTTTTATTGTAGACTGCAGAAAGTAAGTGTATGTGAAACACTAATAATGTTAATCTCGTCCCAAAATAGTGCCAGCATTGCTTCACCTGCTATCGTAGTTAAGCAATATAGACTTGTCCCCCCATATGCTTTGCACAAAGGCTTGCTCGTTTTCACTTACGCAGCTGGGAAGAGTAACTACTTCAGTGGCAGTAACTACTGAGTGTAGCTGCTTAACCGGCCTTATATAGGAAATAGGACTAAATGCCCTTGGAGATGCCCTCTAGACTTATTATCTACGAACCTAGAAGGCCCCTTTGAGCTCTCTGTAGCTGCTGTGGCCGCAGGACTCTGGGCTACGCAAGCGCATCTGCTGCGTTACGTTAAGTGGACACCCTCTGGAAAGATCAGAAAGCTTCATGGCTGTGTATCTCATGGATTCAAACATCCTTCTCTCTCTTTGTCACCCATAAGCTCCATCAAACCTTCCATGGTAGCAGACGCAAAAAGAAGAAAAACTGAGTGCATTTTCTGAATTTGGAAGGCAGGCCAAGCTCTGACAGCAGTTTGTCTCCCCTTGCAATTGAAACCACAAACCCTAGCAATGTTCAGCAAGTAACTGGTGAAACCTCAGACAGCTATAAGCATCAAAGCATTAAAAAACTTGTTTAAATATATTCCCGCTTGTCTAATGCGTAGGATGAGATTAACTAAAAGGTTATTAGTCTCTTTTAGAAAAGCTGTATCTGGCAGGATTTTTGAGACCACCCAGGATGGCTTACTGTCCACAGATTTTTGGTGGCAAGTAGGTACCTGTGCGCTCTTGAAAATGTAAGTATTATCCATAGGTTTAGATACTTAAAACACTTGTAAGAGCTATGCACTTAGTCCTGTGCCACTTGCCGTGTACTCTGGCTCGCTACGGAAGTGGAGGATAGGTGCGACCCAATCAAAAAGTTTGGGTTTGCTTGAAAATTGGAATATTAAGGTAGTGTTTATTTTAATCCAACTATCTACCTGTAATGTATTCTGCATCTATATTACATGCCTTCAAAGGTGGCTGCAAGTTAGCTCACGTAGTGGTTTAGCTCAATTTATGCATCTTTCCTACACTCATTCAAAGAAATGGGTTTGTGATCCATATGGAAATAACTTCATGATACAGGGATCATGTATGTTGCCTTTGCAACATAAGATGTAGTGAATCTGTAAGGTTACAGATTTCTGGAGTGGGAGAGGAATGCAATGCCGCCTATTCCAGTTGTTTGCGATATACGGTCTCTGAAAAGTGTTTATGTTTTCTGAGGAAAAGCATTGGACACCTCGTTTATCTAGATGTAATACCCAGCTGTTATCAATTATGTTTTCTTGCTTATGAGGTCCTTAGTTGATTGAGGAGAAAAGAAAATGACACAACCTGTCTTGCGATCGCTAGCTTGTTCTTTTACTCTGCCTCAAATGGGCTGTATTCCTTAAAAGATGGTCTACATTACAGGGCTGGGATCAAGCAGGAATAGCAGATCGGTTGTTAGTAATGACTGAAGCTAAACATGAGTCAGCTGAGTAGAGGGTAAGTTCGTTAGACCATGCAAGTGAAAAAGATACCTAGTTTTATATGATGGTTTTTGAGGCAGTGAATTGTTACTAGAAATTGTATTTTATTCTGTCACTCTTGTTTCTGTGTTTTCTGCCTTCTCGTATGGTACAATATCCAGTAATGAGAGTAAGAAGGAAGACATATGGAGAACGCACACAGGCAGTCTAACTCTTGGGTGAAAATTACATGACACGTTTTCCTGTTATCTGTATAATTAATTTGATATTACAGGCTTTACTTGGAAGATTATTTCTACTGACTTCTGATACTTTATTTGCTTGACGCACGGAAAAAAATAAGTGTTTCAATTCACTGATGTTCTTGAAATTGTAGTGTACTTGAAATTGTTCCTCCATCTTTGTGTTTGGCACAACAAAGAATAGCAAAGTTTGCCCAGGCAAGGATAGGCATGTTTGAAAGGTGTGCAACACTTTGTTCCATCTTATATTTTCTATATGCTACACCCTCCAAAAAAGAAATTATTTTTTTAATAACTGGAAGAATATTTACTAGCTTCCATCTTCTATCTAGAAACTTGATTACTGACAGTCTAAGTATATGGGCTTCAATGGCAAAGGAAATGTAACTGTGTTTTTAAAAAAAACTTCTGGGGAGGGGGGGAAAAAATTATATCACAATTACTACCCAAAAAGGAAACCATTATTTTTCCCTCTTTTTCTTTTTTTTTTTTTTTTTTTTTTTTTTTTTTAACCCAGGAATATCTTGTGATATAACTCGGCCACTTCTCATCCCAACTGTGTGTAGATTTTTGGGCCTTAAACCTATCACTCTTCTCAGATTGCAAAATCCCTAACTTTATTCACAAAATGGCACTGGCCTGAATACAAAGTGCCACACTTTACGTGGGAGGAAGAAGACAGGAAAAATGTTGTGGCAGGTGGCTTAAAATAAATAAGAATAAAACAAGTTCTGTTTGAAACTGCTTGGAGGTTTGAAATATTTGAAGCAGTCTCTGCAAACCTGGGTTGCTTTAGAGAGCATTTGTGAGAAGGTCAGTTGCAATTATCATATGGTTTTGCAATTTTTTTGCATGGATATTATTACGAGCAACACAGTGTGTGTGCATTTGCATCCTAGGAGATACATAAACTAACCTCTAAATGCCACACCAAGACCCTAATTATAAATCCAGATACAGGGTACATATCATGGACCTGTACGTCAAATATAATGCACCTGAGACTAGGATTTGGCCTTAAAGCTATAGTTTTACTTAAGTTTTTCTCTGCCTGGATTATAATTTTAGTAATGTGAATAAGAAACTGTGCAGATGCTAACCAGATGCTAATATCAAACTGTAGTTCAACATGTTTCCATGTAATAACTACAGTGTTACTATGGTGATAACAGATTCACTAGAGGTTTGATTTAATAAAGCAGGATTGCATGTTAGTATCTGTACAGTTGCCATAGTTTTAGCCAAACAATTGTGCTGCTTCTGACTGAATTGATGGTGTTGCCACTGAGCTTAGTTTCCCTTGTAAATCTATTTTTCAGGAATAAATTTGCTATGTAAGCAGGTTCTAGTATATTGCTTTAATTGCCTCCTCTTCTCTCCAATGGCAAAAAAAAGAATAGTTTTGAATACAAGCACAAAAGGCATTTTGCTTAAGTTTTTTTTTTTTTCTTTCTCCCTCTCTCCCCCCCCCCCCTCCCCC
>VZTL01000697.1:46441-56953 GCA_013400535.1 Scopus umbretta
GGGAGGGCTCGGAGGGGAGGGGCGGCCCGCCGAGCGTGTTCCGCACATGTCGGTGCCCGCCGAAGGCCGCGCCTGGGCCCAGGGCCCGTCGCCCGCTGCTGCGGCGCTGAGGCCCCTTCCCCGCAGGGCTGGGCCCGCCTGCACCCCGCAGCGGGGAGGCCCGGCGCTTCCCGTGCGGCGCCTGGCGCCCTTGCTGCAAGCAGCGATGCCTTCTTGTCTGCGGAGGGGCGCGAAGGCGGAGGAAAGACAGCAGCTGCGTTTGGAAACTCGTTGTGCGGGGCAAGCGGTATGAAAAGGAAGCAGCCGAGCAGTTACAAAGGCCCTTCCCTAGGAGGGAATCTCGGTGGCGCTTGCGCTCGGTTGAGAGCTGAGAGAAGCCGCCCACGACGCGGAGGACTTCCTTCTCTGACAAACGTGGTGCGTGGTGCCGGGCTGGGAGGGAAGCACCACTGACGCGCCTGTGGCCCGTGCTGTAAGTGATCGTGCCCTCCCCACAGAGAGGCCATGTGCTGAGGAACCTAGCTCAGGATGGTGCTTTGACCCATTCTTTCCCCTCAGGGCAGTTTATGGAAGTTTTTTGTCATAAGAGGACGAAGTGAGTCAAAGAGTTGAGGCTGACTGCAAGTATGCTATTAGAATCTACCTTTGGGTTGTGTTAGAGGCTGGCAGTGGGTTTTTTTATGTCTAGAGCAAGAGATAGCTCAGCAGTTCTCCAGCCAGTTGTATCTTCCCCGAAAACAAAGGCTGCCCATAATCTTGAAGATCAGACATATATCCCATAAAGCATGACATACCTTTTAGTTTATCATCTTAACTAAGTACATGGATGTTCAACCCTTCAAGCAAGCTATCCAGCATCAGTCTCCTATGCCTCTTATCTCCTCATCCTTCTAGGTCTTTTCTAGATGTTCAGGTTCCAGAAAAACAAACATCTCTCAATCCCTAGGGGCACATTGCTGGGAGAGGAAGAAGACATCTGAGTTTCTTAAGGTAGCAGTCCGAGCGACAATATTAGATGCCATCGAGCAAGCTGCCTTTATCAGTGGATTGTGCTTTTCTCTAGTTCATGTTTGAGATCAAGATTTGACCCGGAATAAAAAAGTCGATGAGAAAACAGCACTTCACAGAGCTGACTTGTTTTCTTAGTGATCTCCCTAATGACTTTCTCCTCTCCCTGTTCTCTGGGGATCTAGGTTAAAAACAAAATGTCACAATCCTGTCCAAACTCAGCATTTTCTCTTTAGCATCTTGATTCTAAGTAGCTGCTTTTAAAGGCTGTTTTCCTGTTCTATTTAAGAGTTCCTAACATGAGTTAACTTTATTCATTCTTTAAAGGAAAAAAAAAAAAAAAAAAGCTGTTTTAATAGTGTTAATACTTCTACATGATAAAGAAGCAAAGTGTCAGCTCATCGGTTTCCTTATGGCCACGTGATCACAGCACATCCACTGGCCGCATGCGAGCTCCCAGATGGAGGTCAGTTTGACCTGTAAAGCTGTAAGGGATGAGGATCTGCCTTTGTAGTGATCCAGCTCTTTTTTTTTGGTAAATATTTTTTGATTATAACATTACTGTTATAATCAGCTGTGTTTGGGTGAAGCTGCAAGCAGGATCTGCAGGCAGGCAGTTTCCTGATGAGGATTTTCTTCTGCTCTTGAAATACAGCCTGTTCCTTTAAAACAGCTCAAGTTTTGTGAAACTTAGAGGTGCGCTTTCAAGTCCATGTTTCCTGACGGCTTTATTGTTTCTTTGCTCATTTTGCAGTCAGGATTGATTGCTGTTCTACCTTTGGCTTTGTAATCATCATATGGTGATCTCTTGAAGGTGTCCAGAGTTGGTGATAAAACACTTTGCATTTAAATCTGATGTAAATATGCTGGAAGTTAAATAACAACCTACAGTATTTCTTTTTCTTCAGAATGTTCTGAAATCAGTTAGCATTGGTATCAGGTCTAAAATGTATTCAGTTCAGGCTTTTCACTTTCTTCTTTCCATCAGCTTTTAATTATGGCTGTCAAATAGAGTACAAGCCAGACATGGCATTTAGCAACCTAATTCTACCATCCTTCTTCCCCCCCCCCCCCCATTTCCTTTCCTATAGGCATCACAAATGCCTATACCGGTGGGTACCTCTGACATTTCCAAATTGCAATTTGACAGTGTCAGAAAGGTTCATGAGTTATTAAAATGTCTCAGCATCATAGAGGTTGGAAAATTACATACAATTTGACAAAACAAGCACACACAGAAAAAGAAAACCCCACCCAGGCATTCCCAAATCAAGAGAGCACCTTTAAAACTTTCTTTTGAATTTGCTTAAAAGGCATCAATAGTAGGAGAGATGCGTGAGTCATTCTCTCTCTCTCTCTCTCTTCTCTCTCTCTCTCTCACACACACAGGAAAGCTAGCAGAGGGTGGAGGCATGTCAGCACATAGTGTGGTACACTTTAAAATATCAGCTGAAATGACTAGGCTGAAGAAGTGGGAGGACTGATATTAGTCACACGCTATTACACAGTTCAGAAGATGAAGGCAGAAGGAAATACCGGACAGGCATATGCCACTTGGCCCAACCTTTTAGAATATGTATCTTGACTTCAGATCTCTTCATTCTTTCTTCAGAATGGCTCTGTTTGCCTTGCATTGTGAGCAAGATTCATTATCTTGGCCACACAGAGAACAGCTGACTGATCTTAAGCTGAGATGCTAGAAAAATGGTCGTTTACCACATATCAGCAACTTGCATCCATGATCATTTTGCTCAAGCCTTTTGTTCCGTGTCCCACTGGACAAGCACAGGAGCTGCTGCAATCTTCCAGCTCCATGAGCATTAGTAGGGAGGATGAGGATCTGTGTGGGAGGTGCCAGGATCACGGAGAGATCTTTGATATGATTTCCTGCCCTGCTGCAAGCAATTCTGTGTTAGCTGTCTGCACGGTGAAAGGATATATTCTCCGTTTCTCAGACCCTGTACCTTCCCCGTTCTTGGCACTTACAACATTATGCAGAGTTGGCCTACCTTGCGGAGCAATAGACTGCATTTTTTCTGGTGACCACAATACGTAGGCCAAGAACTTGGATGCAAGCACTACATCAGGCTTTGTGATTACAGTAGTAAGAGAAATGAATTTGGTTCAAGGAAAGGGGCAGCGTATCCTTTGGCTGTGTGAATTTCCCAGTTGTAATGGAAAAAAGCTTTTTGAATGCAGTATCTGTAGCTGAAGGATTTTGAAGCACATTACAAACCTCAGCTCACCTCTGTGTGCTCATCTTGCTCTCCCAATGCATCTGAAACTGTTATTTAAATCTACTTTATATGCAGCAATTAGGGTAAGTGACCTGTCAAGTTTTGCAAGAAACAGCTGGGAGCTGAGGAGTTGTCTTTTCCAGTTTGTGCAAACTGCTTGTCCCTGTTACCTTTCATAGAATCATAAAGGTCGGAAAAGACCTCTGAGATCTAGTCCAACCATCAACCCAACAACACCGTGCCTACTAACAACACCATGCCTACTAAACCATGTCTCGAAGTGCCACATCTACACGTTTTTTGAACAGCTCCAGGGATGGGGACTCCACCACCTCCCTGGGCAGCCTGTTCCAATGCTTCACCACTCTTTCAGTAAAGAAATTTTTCCTAATATCCAACCTAAACCTCCCCTGGCGCAACTTGAGGCCATTACCTCTCATCCTATCGCTGGTTACTTGGGCAAAGAGACCAACACCCTCCTTTCAAGGAGTTGTAGGGAGTGGTAAGGTCTCCCCTCAGCCTCCTCTTCTCATATAAGTATATTCCTTTCGAAATACTGTAAAAAATCTTGAAGCCAAATAAATAATAGAAATGCAGATCACACGGCATAAGATCTTGTCTTATCCTGGGTTGAGTGTGGATACTTCCAGATTATAGACTACAAGACTCTGCATGTCCCATCTATCCCAAGCTGGTTTTGATAGCTTTCAAGTCTAGGCCATGTGCCTGGTGCAAGGCAGTTGTGCTGAGTAGGTCTGGCGGTCAGTCTTTCTTGAGCTCAGTCATAAACTGCCTTTGGTAGTAAGACAGAGAGGTGGGCCCTGTTTTGCCCAGGTCTTAGTGTAGTATGTCCCTCTGCTTACTGGTTTTATCCAAAGATTGGACGAGGTTTGTACTTGGATAAACTTACCAATAAATACAACAGTTTGCTGGTCCGACCCTCTGCTTTGGCCTGTAGAGGATTGCAGGATGCAGCCCTTTTATGTAGCTGAATTTTTAACAGAAGGTGTTTCATTAAATAGCCCAGATCTTGTGTCTGTTCTATACTGCTTTATCTCTCTGCAGTACATCTGATAATCTTATATATCACATTTAACCAAGCCAAAAATGAAACCTGCAACAGACCTTCCTAGTTGTCTGTGACTGTCTCGAAGTGCTTCCATGAGCCCTGTGAACCATTGTGGATTTGTTCTTACCCAGATTTCAGCCTGTTTGCCATGTGCAAATATTTCCTTAGTACCACTCCTCAAGAAATATTTTAGATGTCAGCTATAACACCTTTTTCTTTAAAAGGGGGGAAAAAAAAGTGTCACGGGCATTTTCTCTAATTTTTTTAAAAATTCTGAAATTAGTTATTGGAATTGTATGTACCATTCCTCTCCCCTAATTGGATAGCTGGAAAGTATCTTAACAGCTGTCAAGAATTCTCAAGTGAGTAAAATACAGTGCTAAAGCTTATGAAAGTTTTTATAACTGAGCTATACTAGCTGATGTTATTAAATCATTTCATTCGTTAGAACATCCAGAGTAATTTGCCCTTCCCTCTGGTTAACGTGCTCTGTAGGCTAGCCACAGCTTTTTTATGGCATATATTGAAATCTCTTTCCCAGAACCATTGTTTTAAGGATAATAAGGGCAATAGCAGGCAAAGAAAAAAGACCCTCTTGCCTTTCATGGCAAAACTTGGCTTACTGAGTACATTTGTTTGCTTTTGTGATTTATTTTCTTTCGATCAGAACCATCTGACCCTTGTGTTTAAAGGAACGTTCTTTGCAATTTTGAAGTCTGCCTGTTACAACATCAATTCTGCAACCTGCAGCTGAAAGGAGCAGGCAGATGCATACTCAGCTGATACTTAACAAAGCTGTCTCTTCTGGCATGCAGAATCCACACCAGGAGCACACCAGCAGTGTCCTTGGTCCCTGTACAGGGGGTAAAGATCCAGGCTGCAAAGCTATAGATTCTGTCAATGTGTCAGAATTTTCTTATATGTGCAAAATACTGTACACTGTTTTCTTGCGTGAACCTTGGCTCTTAGTGTTTGGAATGGCAGCTTTCTTGCTCAGTTTGAAGTACATTTCCCTCTCCTCTGCACAAAAGATATTCCCAGCCTCTCCATTACGCATGCTGTTTTTAAAGGCAAACCCAAAAATATTGGATGCTAGGAGAAGTGCACCCAGCAGCATAAGAAAAATGTGCTAACAAGTCAGCCGGTATACGCCCATTTCGTGTACAGAACCAAGATCAATGCTTTAGGAGTGAGATCATGCAGGCTCCAGGAGGAAAGAGAACCGAGATGAGGATTGCGGTGATATATGGGCTCCATATTTTATGTTCCTAAGATTTCTACTGTCAGAACAGAGCAGTAGACAGTTTGTGTTTAGTTTACTGCAGACTGTCAGAGTAGAGAGAGAAAAGTAGTTGCTTTCCTGGGGCCATGATTCTTGTTCTTTGAGGGTGCGGTTTCCTTTGTCAGTCAAGCTGGTCTAAGTTGGCTTTGCCTCCAGATTATATCATGTTGCCCCTCTCCTTTTGCAGGCAGCCGTGATGGGCGCAGTAGGTCATTGAGACGAGGAGGCTGAAATCTAAAGCTTTTTTTTTCCCCTTACCATATCAGCTCCATCACCTGGCTGACTGCTGTTTCAGTTCAAGAAAGGGAGCAAGAGCAGGAGATGAGAGGTCCGCAGCTTTTGACAGCAGAACAGGTCACTGGTTTAGTAGGCTGTGAGACAATACCCTCACTGCTAACTCCTCATTAGTATTGAAAAGGTCTGTTTATGCTTAAAGTTCCATTGGCTTTCCAAGTAGTAAGTTCTCGTGACAAACAAGGCATCGGAGTTGCAGAAAGTCAGAAAGCACTGATTTCCTGCTTTGTGGCAAATGAGCTCTCGTTTTCTGTTGATGTGAAACCTCTTGATTTTGCCAAAATACCATTTTCCTATGGACCAAAAGAAATTGGAATAGTTTCAGACTAGATCTTGTCCCATGCCTGTTTGGTAATTGACCCATCATTTAGGTACCTAAATTGGGAGTTGAGTTCATTTGGAAAATTTGTCTTAATTTTTGGTAGTGAACCATGAAAATGTACCTACTTCTTTGTGAAGTGGTTGCTACTCAGAAAGAATAGAATTGTCACAAAAATGGTTGCCTCAGGTTTGAAATTCTTGGCTCTTCAGAACCTAACCTCCTCTGAAAATTCCAGAAACTCTTCAGACAGCCATTCACTGGTTATTTAGTTGTATAAATACACCCCTAGTCTAATTTCTGGTTTAAATTGTTCTCATTAAGGAGTTACTTTTGACTTAGAGGAGCCTGAGATTAGAAACTGACCCTGATAATGGTTATCCTTGTGTGGCTGGTCTCTGATTATGTGTGCTTTGTGAGTCTCTCATGTAAACAAGTAAGGTGTTAAAAGGGGGCATGGCTGCGTGTTTAGCAAGTTTCTAACACGGACTTGTGCAGGCAACACTGGAGAGGGCTGTGCTAACTACACAGAAATTTTACTGCGGTCGCTGACCGGGTACTTCTCTGGAAATGATTCCTAGCATCTTATTTCATGATCAGATGTAAAATAGGTCACTTCATGGCTTTGAATTCTGTAGTGAATCTGTTCAGGTGACCTCACAGCAGCATCCGACAATCTGGCATGGTGGGTTGGAGCAGCAACAATTTCTTCACAGCATGAACCTGCCACTGCCCTGCCTGGTTTTTCTTTGAAGTAGGTCAAGTCTATGAACTGCTAAGACTCTGTGGACCCCTCAGTTATTTTACCATTCTAGCTTCCAGAATGTGAAGTAGAGAGATCGCCTGCTTCATTCTGTCTAAGCACTAGCAGCTTAGGTGCAGAAAATGCAGATAGCGCATGCTAGGCCTAAATCAGAAAGGCTCTCGGTAGCATCGTACTTCAGCTTGAAGAGGATAACCTGCAAAGGGAAGCTCTTAAAAGAGTAATTTCCGTTCAGTTGCTTACAAATTATTCTTTTCATCCCTGTTCTCTAACTTTTCTTTGGCTTTCTGGAAGTGCTATGGTTGTATCGTCTGTTTGAAGAGATTATGTAAGTTGCACACCACATTTAAGGTTTTTCTTAGGGCGCTCTCAGTCTGCACAGCTTCAGGAGAAACCCTTATAGCCAGGAGAGTCATCTGGGACATCATGCGCCGAGAGGGCCGCCTCGGAGCACAAGGGTGCCAGTGGAATCGTGGTGAGGGAGCAGGGGGCAAGAGTCTGGGAGCCTATTCCAGTACCTTTTGGTCATGGGTAGACAAGTCCTGTAAAAACTTGAATAACTGAAAATATCTCTGGCTTCATCTGCATGTTTCTAACTGGGATGCTCTAACTGGGACGGGATGTCCGGCACCTCCTTGCTAACTGACCTGAATGTACTAGAACTGCCTTGTATTTGTCTCCCTGCAGTCTCACTTGAACCTGAGGGGGTCAGAAATGAATTCCAATTATCTAAACTTTACTGATTTTTCCCATAAATACCTAGCTTATATGTGTGGCAAACTTTCCACTCTGGACATCATACAAGCATGGTTTTCGTAAGAAAACTACTTTTAGTAAACAGCAATATAGTTATTTAATCCAATTAAGCAAAACAATATAGATATATTTTTTTCCTTACCAGTGAGAAATATAGGGTGCAGAGCTGTAGTGTAAGATCTTTATTAAATGTATTTGAGTGACCCATTTGAAGCGCTGAGAGTCCTTTGAGCATGTCTCTATTTGTTGTATAGTTGTACAGCATCTAACACAATGACCTGTAAATTGTATGTCTTCTACCAGAACAAACTGGCAACTGCAAGATGGACCTCTAGCTCCCTTCCTCAAAAACTCATTAAAGCAAACTGTTCTTCCTCAAGACTTCCTTCAGTTTTACCTATTGTGCAGTGAAAAGCTTGAGCCTAGCTTTTGACTTCCTGGTTGTTTTAGTAAATTGTTGACATTTGAGGAAGGTTGAATATGAGCTTAGGGGGGTTTTGGTTTTTTTTTTTTTTTTTCTTTAGGCTTTTTTTCCACATTCATCTTCTAAATCTGTGCTTTAACTTCTTGCACTGCAACTTGTCATCTGCATTTTGGGTTTTTCGTTTGATTGTTTGATAGTCTAGGTTCTGTCTAGATGGTAAAGGTGGTCATCCCTGAGTGGAAACAATGGATAGTCAAGCTGTGCCCATAGTTAGGATATGCTGTACTCGTTCTTATCTTCCCTTTCAATTCATTTTTAGATGAAGTCCTGTTTTTCAAATTATTACTGTACATCTGTGAAACAATACGTACTCAGAACTTCAGACAATAAAATTGTAATACGCTTTTCTCCTTTATAGATATTTCTACTTGGTTTCACTGCTGTCTTCAAACAATCCAAACATGCAGTGTTTTATTCGCCTTTTGGCTGTTTGGTGGGGGATTGTTTTGATATTTTGTGGCAACAGTGGCCACAACAGTAAAAAGACATTCTTTCTGCTCTGTTTTTGAGTTGTTCTCTAAAACTAAAGAAGGGTAAATGTTAATAGGGTGCCTTGATAAGACAAAACCCTTGTTTATTACTTTTAATTATGGATTGTTCTTGGAGGACAACACCCTTTAATTAACTAAGCCAATCAAATAAGCCGCGTGATTAACTATTAGTAATAAAGTGGTAGGTACACTGTTATTGCTACTTCAGGAACAACTTTGCCCTTTTCTTAGGAAAAATTTCAAGAATTTTGTTCCTACGTACTATGTTAGAATTGGTTTATAATTCACTGTGCTTGATCGCCATCTAATAGTCCGCTGTGTGCAACTGAAAAATTCCTGTCTAAACTGCAGGAAGCCTGACAGCAGCTGCTGTTGTCTTAAAAATTACTTCTGAACTTTTCCTGAAAAGTGCAAAACTTCTTTTTAGGAGTGCCTGTCTTGACTTGTTGATTTGTAGTTACAAACCATGTGTGAATGTGATCTAACCAGCTGAACAATACTTTAACCTTAGTATCGTGAGCAGGTTGCTTACTTTCATGCTGCATGTATGCTAAGTGATCAAATCCTACATTCTGCATCTCATATAGCCGTATATAGCCTTTGGTAGGTCGGTGACAGAATCATCTTTAGGTACCAAGAGGCTGAATGTATATGACAATCTTAGTTGCAGAAAGAATAGAATTGTAATGGAAATACATTTCATCTATATGTTTTGGCATCACTCTGTCAGCTGAAGTCATTTTTATTTTAAGTTAATAAACGAAGGACCCAACATTTATCTTGTGCATGCATGCAAGTTTTGATCTCATGCATGTTGTTTGGGGAAATACAAGAGCTTCTGGCAAAAGTTGCTCAGATCCGCTCCAAATAATAGACAGAATTTCAACTAGGACTCATGTTAGCAGTGATGCTCTCTCTTATATCTGGCAGGCTCAATCCTGAACGCTGACCCCAACACCTACTTGTACTTCATACGTGTATTTCTCACGTAGCGATCATCTTCTTGTATAACTATTTTCTGTTGTTCTGACATATATGGGTTCACACGTAACCCAAGGCTTTAGTAGTATCATGAGCAATTATTGGAAATCATTGCCCCTGTGTCCAAAAGAAGACTAGCAGAAATAAAAAAGCGACAGACTTTTTTTTTTCTTTTCCATTTCATTCCTGTTTCATGGTTTGGCTAAGACCTTTCTATTTTTTCCTTTGAGTTGCTACCATACAGCTTTTTATGTAGACCTCTTTGGAACTGTTCTTTGATGTCTAGGCTATTTAAGCCAAAATTCTGTTCATTTTTCCTGGCGGCAGCTACTTCACAGCAAGTACATTAATTAAAATTTGTGCTTGTCAAACACTGTGCCTTCAGTTTTTTTGCCTTAGCAGAAGGAATCTTTTCTTTAGCCCAACTAGACTATCACAGTATAGCCATAGAGACAGGCAGTATGGATTCTGAGATGTAAAGAACAAAGTATCACCCTGGGAGCGTCACTTTAAGCTTTATCATGCTTCTGTGCCCTTATATGAGCACCTGGTTTGTAATAGTGCTGTTCACCAACATCTGCCATATTGAACAGATTTGAGAAATTATTATTTTATACTCTAGACAGTACAAATAGCTGTCAGAATTGTCCGAGTCATTTGTAGTCAGTCTGACACGTGAACTGAAAAGTTCTTCATGCTAAACAAATGTTTGGGATGGAAAGGTGGGGAACATTCTGCTGCCCTCATGTTGGTGATCATTCTATCCCACTGCCAAACTTTTCAAAATCCTCATTTACCTTTTTTTTTTTTTTTTTTTTTTATTTTTTT
>VZTL01000700.1:0-14303 GCA_013400535.1 Scopus umbretta
TTTCAGAGTTAGCCTTCAACAATTCCCCCTTTGAGAATGTGAGGCTTTCTAAGAGCTTCGTAAGTCTCACTATGTACACGTGTAATGTCCTTTAGTTGATTATAACAGTATTCTCTTTAAACAATTAACAGCAATACAAATAACAATCAATATTACTATTATGACAATTATGCTTTGCAATAAGCTCTCTAACCATCCAGCTAGTAAGTATCCCAATCCGTTGAGGATTTTGTTCAACCAGCCTCCTTCTAACCCTGCTCCTTGCTTTCACTACTCCTTTAATATCATCTAGTCAATGGTCCAAATCTTTATAGTTACATTTGGAATGTGGGCACAACAGCTATTGTTTAAAAGATTTGGGTATCCATATACTCCATGTTCATGCAATAATAACAAATCTAAAGCCAATCTATTTTCACCATCATTTTAGAGGTGGCTTGTAGTTGGAAGTTTAAATCTGAGAGTTTGACTTATTAATATTGGGATAAATTAGTTGTACCTGCAAGGGATCATCAGGAATACCTTCATTTCCTTCCCAAATAATGCACCAATTTGTTGGTTGGGTATATTCCCACTCCTCAATTTGTGAAGTTTCCCAGGGTTGAGATATCTGACAGTCCCACGAAGTATCAGTACACTGATCTCCTGATGGTCTATATATTACTTCTTTAGCCCATGGGGTTTCAGGCTTACTGATATTATAATTATCCACTACGCCATTTTTCAGAGTCCATTTAAAGGTGTGTTGTACCATGTCGTGGACCCATTTTGTTCCCTTTTCCACATGTGTTCCAACATTATAGTTAGGTTTGTCATTAGTACCCCCCATGGAATGGGATTCTCTGCGGACTTAGGAGTAGGTAAACATGCAGTCACAGAAGTAAAATTTTGCGATTTGGCAAAATCTTGTACCAATTTTAAGATCAAATTAGAGTTGCTTAAACTAATACCCATCAATAACAACCCCACCATCCACATGATTATTTACAGTCTTGTTCACAAATTTTAATTTAGTTTGTCCTGTCCGAGGCACTGTCCATTCTCCTATTGATGCTTTCACCCATGTATGATGAATCCAAGAGTCAATTTCTTTTACTTTAATGGCTGTGTGGGTGATTAATAATACCAGATATGGTTCTTTCCATCACTCTTTCAAAGGTTCATCTTTCCACGTTCGGATGTAAGCTTCATCTCCTGGAACAAAAGGATGAACTGGGGTATCTAAGGGTATTGGCCCCCTCTCATTCAAATACCTGTGAAGGGAAGACAGAGCCTCTCCCAAAGGTAACAGATAATCGGGTAAAGATTAATTTCCCATAATACTCATTTGATCACGTTTCCCAGTTAAACTATTTACAGGATATGGTTTCCCATACAGAATTTCAAAAGGACTAACTCCTTCTCTAATTCTAGGAGTGACCCAAGTTCTCATCGATGCTATTGGTAACGCCTCTATCCATTTCATTTGAGTTTCCTGACAAAGTTTAAAAATCTGTCTTTTCAGAGTTTGGTTCATTCATTCAACCTTGCCACTTGATTGTGGTCTCCGAGGGGCATGTAAGTCCCACGTCATTTGTAAAGACTGCAACTTCCTGAACTATTTGATCTATAAAATATGACCCATTATTGGAGGATATTCCTTCAGGTGTCCCAAATCTAGGAACTATCATCTCCTTTAACAATATCCTTACTACTTTTCTAACCTTATTAGTATGACACAGGAAAGCTTCAGGCCATCCTGAAAAGGTGTTTAACACCACCAACAAATATCTATACTACTTGCATTTTGATAGTCCACAAAAAATCAATTTGCCATTATTCTCCAGGGGTTTGACCCTTCTTGACCTCTCCGGGAGGAGGTCTTTTCTGTATTTTTGGGTTATTCTTACAACATATTGGGCATTGTTTCACAATAAAGTTTGCAAAAGTTTGCATCTTTGGTCCTACAGCATATCTGTTGATACCTGCGACCTGAGTATCTGCTCCCTCTGGGTCTTCTTCAATATTTCTCTTACCACTGGGGTAGTAATCAATAGTTGCCCAACTTTGGTTATCCACCATCCTTCCCTTGACTTGGTACACTCTAAATATTTGGCAAGCTGGTCCTCCTTCTTAGAATATCAGAGGTTCCCACTGAACTTTTCTTGATGGGAGCAGTGCTCCAGTTAATGATCCCCTTTCCACAATTCTTTTGGCTGTTCCATCTGCTTTTTGATTTCCTTTAATTATTTCTGTTTGTCCTTTCTGATGAGCTTTGCAATATACAATTGCAGCTTCTCTTGGTCCCAGAACAGCTTGCAACAATTTTAAAATTTCTGATCCATATTTAATAGGGGTTCTTTGAGAGAACAGTAACCCACGCTCTTTTCAAATAGCTCTATGTGCCTGGACCACTCCAAACCCATATTTAGAATCCACATAGATGTTTACTATTCTGTCTTTAGATAACTGTAAAGCTTGGTCAAAGCTATGATTTCTGCTTTCTGAGCGGAGGTATTAGGTGGCAGAGCTCGTGCTTCAGTCTCATCCTGCAGGGTTACTACAGCATATCCAGCTTTCTGTTCTCTGTTCATTACACAGCTACTACCACCTGTGCAAAGTTCAATCTCTGGATTGATTATAGGCACATCCTTTAAATTTGGTCTAAACCTGTTCCTTAACCTGCAAACAGTCATGTTCCAGTTCCCCTTTTTCATCTATTGGCATTAAGGTGGCAGGATTCAAGGTTGAAGATATCTTAAGAGTGACATCATCTTGTTTGATCAATACTACCTGATAATGAGTTAACCTACTAGGGGAAATCCAGTGATGCCCCTTTTTTTCAAACACAGCTATCACACAGCATGTGGTACCAAAACTGTGATTGGCTGCCCCAGCGTTAGTTTCTGGGCTTTGATTAACAACACTACCACCGCCACAGCTCTCAAATGTGAAGGCCATCCTGTGCTTACTTCATCTAGCTGTCTGGAGAAGTAAGCCACTGGTCTCTTCCAATCTCCTAAAGTCTGGGTTAGGATTCCTAGTGCCACATGTTTTTCTTTCTGCGCATATAAAGTAAAAGGTTTGGTTAAATCCAGCAAACCCAAAGCAGGAGCCCTCATCAGTTCAGTTTTGATGGAGTTAAATCCTTTCCAGCACTCCGGCATCCATTCTAAAATTTCTCCGTGTCCCTCAATAGCTTCATGTAATGGTTTGGCAATCAGACTAAAATTTGGTATCCAGTCTGCACCATCCAGCCATCCCCCAAAATCCTCGCAGGTCTTTCTTAGATCAGGGGGGAGCTATTTGACAAATAGCATTTTTCCTTTCAGTTCCCAACTTCCTCTCTCCTTGGGATATTTCAAAACCTACGTAGGTTATAGTGGTTCACACTATCTGGGCCTTTTTTTGAGATACCTGATATCCAGCCAGTCCCAAGAAGTTAAGCAGGCTCGTAGTAGCCCTTATACATCCTTGCCTAGTCTCAGCTGCTAATAAGATGTCATCCATATATTGCACTAAAGTAGTAGAAGAATTCTTAACCTTGCCAATCTTCTAATTCCTTTACAAGTACATTACAAAAAAGGGTTGGGCTGTTCTTGAAGCCTTGAGGAAGTAACAGACCAACAGAGTTGCACTTTCCTGCCAGTAGTTGGGCTTTCCCATTCAAAGGCAAACACCTTCTGGCTTTCTTCCTCCAGTGGTATACAGAAAAAGGCATCCTTTAAATCCAGTACTGAAAAATATAAGTATTGTTCTCAGGTATTGAAGAAAAAAAGAGCATAAGGATTTGGAATGACCGGGTGCACATCAACAACTATTTGAATTATTTCCCTTAAATCTTGCATGAATCTGTACTCCTGGGTACAGTGTTTCTTTACAGGTAGGATTGGAGTACTATATTCAGATTGACATTCTTGTAATAGTCCATACTGAATAAATGTATTTATCAAAGGTTCCAGCCCAATTCTGGCTTCTCATTTAATAGGATCTTGTTTCTTTCTTACCAGTGGCATTCTGGGTTTCAATTCAATTTTTACTGGTGCAGCATTCTTGGTTCGTCCGGGTTTCTTAGTGGCCCAGACCAGGGGTATCACAGCGTCTAGGATCTTTTCTGGAATTTCCCCTCCTTCCAATCCCTTCTCAGTCAGTAAATGCAACTGAACCTTCCACACTGGTTTTTTTTGGTAGATGCAACTGAATGGATTGTTCAGAGAAAGTTAAGCGTGCTCTTAATTTACACAACACATCTCATCCCAGGAGAGGAAGGGGACATTCTGACACATATAGAAATTCATGAGTCAAAGTTGTATTCCTGACTGTACATTTAAAACGTTGGTTTTAAAAAGGGCTTCAAAGCTCACTTTCCTGCGACTCCAAGAATTGGCATACAAGTTTTACTTAAAGGCCCCTTACAACTTGTAATTACAGGATGTATAGCTCTGGTATCTATTAAGAAGTCTATTATCTCATTCTCCAACCTGACTGGAACCAGGGCATCACCTGGGGAAATTTTAATATTTTCCCCCAGTCTCCTTCATTCAGAATCTTCAGTTCCAAGCATAATTAGGTCTGCTTCTGAGGCAGGCCCCCCTTGGGTCCTCTGATTCCTTAGCCCTTTCTTTGGGCATTCATTTTTCCAATGTCCTTCTTTCTTACAATATGGACATTGGTTCATCCCAACTGTACCGCTATTCAGAGGTCAGGGCATACATCCTCGACCTCTGCCCCTTCTTGCCACTTCTCGATAATTCCCCCCTTAGGTTGCAGCGGATAGGTAATAGTTCCCAAAGGGCACATCCCCATAGTATGTGAGATGTAGTTCTCTGGCAGGGGAGAGGGGTCTAAGAGTGGACAAGGGCACCAGCACAGAATAGGCGGATGCTTCATCTCAGCCAGGGCTAGTGTCACCTTGGCAAGAAGCTACCACCTAATATATGCCTGAGGAGAAGACTCCTGTTTCCACTTCAGTTAGTCCTGTCTCCTTCATAAGACTGACATTCACATAAACATTTTTTTAACTGGAAAAGGACAGCCCTATTTCTAGTTTGCAGAGGAGATGTTTTCCTGTGACCTTTTTGTGTCCTTGTATTCTAGCATTTAAAGACAAACAGCTGTCCCAAGCTTCAGCTGGAGGAGGAAAAGGAAGACAACATCAAGCACGAATGTTAGTAAGTCACTTTTCCTCTCATTGTCCAGTATATCTAGGATGGTTTTTATGCTTAGAAACAATTGTCTCTCTGATCCCCTTACATTTGATATTATTAACTAGTATTGGACATCAGCATTTAAAAATTCCTTCTCAAAGTATGAGTCTTGTTTCTCTTGATATACATTGGAAATTGATCTGCTTCTTTGGTGGCTGTTTGGTAAGTGTTTTGGAAAATAGCCATCAACACGGAATTTTATTTTATGTAACAATTAGTATCCTGTAATTTTATGATATTCAAGGATTCTGGATCTAAATATACTACATCTAAAATTAATATATTACAAACAAAGTCTAGTATTACTCCAAATAAACCACAGATTGGGAACAAGAAAATACTAACCTTCAAATAATAGGACTTAAATACCTGTTTCAGCAATGCTTTCATGCTGCTTTGCTTGCTTGAAAACATGTGAAGTATTTATTTTTAATTCATATTATCTCATTATTGCAGGTTTCCTTTACAACATGGCTCATTTCAAGCGTTAAAAAAAGCCTAGTGATTTTTATCTCACTTTTAGATTTTCCAGTAGTGATCAGTCACACGTATTGTGCTAGTTAGAACTGATGTAGCAATCTGTTTTTGTTTTTCTCTTTCATCACATTTGTAGTCCAGCAGGCAAAATGTATTGTGACAATTGTCTCCAAGATGCAAAGATAAATGTGAAAAGGAGCCAAGGACTATTGTAACTAAACTATTGTGTTAGGAATCTGAAGGTGACCATTGAGAACTTCTTACTCCCACTTACGTAATGAGTGACAGCTTTCCAGCAGAACTCCCAATCTTTTACTAAGTAGGCTCTGACCTGGCAAATACAGTCTGAGACACGTTTTTCTCCATGTAGTAGTAGCTACATGCTAGTAGCTAGTAGATAGTAGCAGTAGCACTGCTGAGGTATCAATGCCATCCACCAGCATTAAGATGCTCACAGGAACAGTATCAAAGGCTACAGTGGCAAGAAGTTTGGAAGTTCAGAGGATTTGCTCACCAAAATCAGGTGCTGTGGATATCCTACCTTTAATTGTTACTGTAATGCCTGCTTAGAGCACTCCTCTGATATCCCTGTTCTTTCCCCTGCTCAGAGGTAGTCCTGTGGGTCATGTCTAAGCTGATGGGCCCCGGCTATGGCAGGGTGCAGGGTCACAGTCCCTCCTCTTGTACAGTGAGTGCTAGCTCTCCAGTCCTGCTGGGCATTCAGACTCCCTTTCCTTTTTTGCAGAGACCTGGATGCAACCTGACAGTGTACCAAGACCTGAAGGAATATTCTGGGCCTTTCAGCTTAGGTGCAGCCTTAGGATCTCCTCTGTGAGTTGTGTCTAGTTTGCACTGCATGAATAAAAAGTGGTAAGTTGTCCATGCACAGGGGAAATTAATTTACCCCTCTGTGGATTGAAGGTATTTTGATTGAGACTTTTGGGTCTCATCTTTATTTCCTGTGATCACACAGAGAAGTAAATAAATGAAAATGAAAGGTTAGCAATTTTTCAGCCAGGAGAAGAATAACAGGAGGGTCATAGAAACTGAACACTAGTAGCAGCGCTAGTAAAGGAAAACTACAGAAGTAGTAATGAAAGAAGCTAGTGGTATATCCAAAGAGGCAGGGCTGAGGAAGGGGTGTTGGTGGATGAGGTACAATAATGAAGGGAAGCTGTTTGATCCCTTGTAGCTCCTGGGTCAGTAGCAGCTGCACCTGTAACACCCGTAGGCTCTCTGTGTGCTGGCCAAGGCAGTGGCTGATAGTGTCTGCTGCTGTGCAAACATGGGCTGCCCTTCTTCTGTATATCACTGTGTGAATCAAACATCTGGACTCCAGAGATACCTTATTAGTGCTAAACAACCTTGATTCAATTATACTACAAGATGTACACAAGATGATATCTTTTGCACAGTCCTGCACTGTGAAGGGCTTATAGAAACCTATAGCACTGGGGAAGGGGGTGGAGAGCATGTAAACTCAATTATTCTCTTATTTCCATAGTTGGCCCATAATAGTTCATAAAGGGGATGGAGGTTGAAGAGTTTGTATAGCCTAATGTCAGGGATAATTTGGATGATTCCGTGTTTTTAAGATTCTCAGTCCTATTTGCTGCACAAACACTATGTCTACATAGACAAATATAAATTAGGACATGATTTTCAGGCCTGGAGTTTGAAAGACAGCACATGGCTACGTGGCCACAGCTACTCAGTTGTGCATCTGCAGTTTCTGCTGGTTTAAAACTCACTTTTCTTTCCTGCCATTAGAAAACAGATCAGTAAAACCACCAGCAGTAAGGCTTTTGCAAAGAGCTGGGGTGCGAAGTGCGTTGCCTGGGCCAAATTCCACACCAGATAATTCCATTGAGGCAATGGTTTCAATTGGGCACCGTTATCTTCACTTCCTGTCTCATACTGCAGTGCCGTGCTGCTGAGCAGCTGCTGATTTCCTCCTCCCCAGGCCTGGCTGCATGTCATGGTGGGGCTGCAATGTCACCTCCCTGCTCTTTGCTTCACTCACAGGAGTTGTATGGAAAGGAAGCAAATGATGGAAAGGGCTTTGAATTCCTCTGTTGAAATTTACATCTTCTGGTGTGATTATTTTTTGCTATTATGGAGCAGTCGTATTTTAAAAACTTTTCTGTTGTTTGTGCAGATCTGTCATCCATTTCCATGGATACGTGAGTGGTAATAAGGCAGCCAGAAGCTGTCAATTCCAGCCACTCACTGGCTGCCCAGTGAGCAGTGAAAAGCTGCTGAAGTCATTAGTATTGTACACTTGAAAATAACACAATAGTTTGAACTTTTCTGGTACTCTTCATTCAGGAACCCCCAGGTCTGGTAAATGAGCCACTACTATAAAACAATTAATTAGGCCTCATAACAGCTTGGTGAGCATGTTAGGAGGACATGGAGGCTGAAGTGACCTGTTGAAGTCCACCCTATGAGCTAGTGGCAGGAGCAGGAAGGGATGCAGTTCACCCATTCTGGTTTCCAGTTCCCTGGGCTCATCCCTGAATATATGGAGCATAGACCACCTGCAAATCAGATTATGGAAATATACCCATCCCCATCTACTTAATGACAAAGCACCTCTCTCTCTTTTATCCCCAGAAAATCCAACACATCTTTGATTTGGTGAGTTTCTGCTGCAGCAAGTGCCATCAGATAATAGAAGGGCTGCATTCCTGCAGGATGATATGGCATATGCTAAGTGTTCATTGAATGGGTTTCCCTGTCCATCATGTTGAATTCCTCAATCAAGTTCTTGCTAGTTCTTCTCTAAGGATAAGGCTCTGCCACTATGACAGGGAGATTATACCACAAAGATGAGAGATCATTTGTCATTATTATCTCAGAACACCGAGTTATTTTTCTGGACTTTTCTAACATAAAATATCTCTTAGTTGCATTTCAGGGAACAAAGCTAAAGAGAAAAATAGAGGAAGTATTTTTTTATAAAATGTCATTACAGCATGCTCTCATTTTGCACTTTCTATTTTTCAGTATAGTCACCCTATTTTTGAGTTTTTAACTTCTGCTCTATAAGGTGACACACATTAAGTGATGATTCTTTCACTCTTGCACCCTTACGTAATCCACTGAAATAAACAGATCTTTGCATTTGAAACAACTGTTCAGAGTAGTTAAGGTAGGTAGAACTGGGCCCATCATAGATACCTTCTATGAATCCTCATTTTCTGTTCCTAAAAGGCCCCACAGGTGAGTGACTCTGTGTGTATAAGGAAAGATTTAGAAAGTGTTGATAGTGTGCACTGCTCAAGTAATCCTTAATGCAGCTAACTTGCCATTGTGCTTCTCAATTTACCAGCAATACATCTAGGGTTTTTCACAGTCTCTCATAACTATTATTCACCAAAAATCAATCCCTGCAAACACTGCGGGGATTATGTAACTAACTTCTACGCACAACCCACCTAGTATCAGTGGTTTTATTTGTGCGAGTAAAGATTACAGAGCCAGGCCCAGCAAAATATGATGGCATCACCCAAGCATCCCTAGTCGCCCTACATTGTCTCCTTTGAGTCATTCACACGTATAGTCAATAAAATCAGTCCCAACACAGGGACCGATACCTGCCTTTAACCTCTTTCCATTCTCAGAGGAAGCTCTTTATTATGACCCTTTGTTTTCTGTCACTTAACCCATTTCTAATCCTTAACAAAGACTTCATCCCTAGCCTTGTGATTATTTATTTCCCTTAATAGTCTTTTATGAGGGATCTCATCAAAAGCCTTTTGAAAATTCCAGTAAATTAATATCTTGCAGATCACCTTTATCTACTGGTTTATTAACTTTTTCCAAAAACAAAATGTTGTGCTTTTCAACATTATTAAATGCCTTGGGGAAAGCACTAAAAAAATTCAGATGTATTTTGCCAGCTACTATGGTGGTTTAGCAGAGCTGTGCTTGGATTAGCACTGTTCTTCTGTCTGTACTTAAGAACTCTATTTCATTTCCTGGCATCTCTCTCTTCAGGTCAACCACTAGTTCAAGGTGGAAGTGATAAGTCTGCAGCATCTCAAGTGTGCTGGTGTTAGCTCTTGGGAAGTCGAGAGGAAGGAAATAACAGTCCATAAAGTTTTGATTGCTTGGAAAAGAAGATATGTTTGTTGAAAGTATGCACAAGGCCAGCTGCAAAGAGTTCAGGAGTGAGAAGAAGTAGTTCTGCATTGGCTGCTCACTCACTTTAGCCATTAATTGACAGCATTTCATATTGGAGATTGAGTAGAAGAAGGCTATTTTTCTCAGGCCTGTTAGGGGGCTATCTTACATCATGCACTTTTTAGTTAGTGGAGGGTTCACTTTAAAGATGGATAGAACAGCATGATCCAGGATGGTGTGGCAGGGAAGGTTTTGGCAAAAATAGTGGCACTGAAGAAGTAAAATAAATGTGCCATGCTCTATTCCTCCCCCAATTTTAAAATATCAGCATTTTGCAAGCAATGGGCCATATGCTCCCAGGGCTTGCAAGCCAAAAAGTATAGCAACTTACTACAAAACCGCTCTCCAAATTCTACACACAAGCCAAAACCTCCTACTTGGTATGCTGCCGTCATGCCAACTTGCAGAACAGAGATTGGGCCCGAGCACGGAGATCTGCAAAAGAATGGCAGGTTATGCACATGTACACATAAAGGGAGATACAGACTGTGGCTGACTGGAGCTGGAGTGAGGACACTTGTCCTACAAATACAGCTTGGGGACAGAAAGCAAGATAAGTTGCCACTGATAGCAAAGAAGTGTTTCCAGACCGGAATGACCCCTCCCCACAGAGGGAAGGCAGCAAAGTCTCCTTGGGTTGCTCCTGCAGGGCTTTCTATGCAGAGGAAGGAAGAGCGTGGACCTGCAACGCTGGCCCAATCCAGTCCATGCTCTGGGTGGAGCATGGCTCTTGGGCGTGCACACCATGGCAGAGTGACTGCAGGGGCTCTAGTCCCATCCTGTTGGATGGGAACCATCCTGCACACTTATGGTGTTCAGAAATAATTAACTAACACTGAAACCATGTTCCTGAAGAATACTAGTGCTACCTGGAGATATACAGGTGCTTTTCATCTGTACTTCACAGGACTGTCTGTCTGTCTGTCTGAAGCAGTGAAGGAGAGGTCTTTGTTCAAGAATTTTCTGTGTGGCAAAGCAAATCAAGAGTTAGTCCCATCAGTGTTAATTTGCTATCGGCAGAAATGTACATTTTACTGTGGCAAGACTAATAATCTAGGCATGTGCAAGTATGGAGAATGCCACCCACAGATGATGGACTTGTGGGTATTGTCTGAGACCACACGGGACTGTCCATTTCCATGTTCTCTGACCCCTTGGTACAAGGCTTTCCTGTGTTTTCCATACTCTTCTATTTCTCCATGATGGAGCATCTGTAGAGCACTTTATACTTCTCCAGGGATAATCCCTGCAATATTTTAGCCATTGGCTAGCTCAGAGCTCTCCCCTTCTCTGCCTGGTACACTACATGCTCTCTGGCAGAGGTTTAAAACAGTACAGATGCTCAACTTTTCTGAACATTTTTGTGGATTCAATGTGATAAAAAAGAGGTAGAGAGTGCCTATTTGAGAACCTGAACTTGCCACTATAAGCAGAGTGAACTGGGGTAACAAAATCACAGGATAGGATGTATGGAGAGGAGCATATGCTCAATCTCCACCAGGAGCAAGCCAACTGCTGCTGGGAGGATGGGGCTGCGAATGGCCTCCGGACCAAACACTTGCTCGATTTGCACGCCTGCACGGCTGCTGGTGGATCCAGCTGCTCCTTCCCCCGGCTGCCTTACACAGCCGCGGGGACGCTCGTGCCCAGGCACAGAGGGGCAGAGCAGTTCCTTCGGGAAATGAGAGCAGGCAAGAGAAAAGAACTTGGTCTGGGAAAAAGATGTTCTCTGGCCCCACAGCTGTATCAAAACACTGTAGATAAAGATGAGACATAGCAGGCTGGTACTTGAATGAGAAGTTTCTGAGAAGTAGCTTATGCTCGGTACTTCAGAGTGCAGTTTTCTACTTTCAGTAGGTGGTAGTTTCTGCCTCTGGTATCATCCCTTCAAGGCTGGTGGAGGAATTCCCAAAGGTAGTTGTTGGGAGAAGTAATAAAGTTTATTTCCTTTAGTAGGAGTTACATTTAGAGCATCCACTGAATCCTGAAGTGCACCCTGAATGTGTCATTTTCAACAAGGCAGTCACTTCTCCCCTACAAGGGAGCAACCAGTGCTGTGCTGTCCTGAGAGGACAGCAAATATAAGTCACTGTGATTTTATGGGGTTGAGATATAATTATGCTCTTGTTATCAAATCTTAAAGTGAAAGACAAGATGTACTATTTTAAGCATGCAATTTTGGCAACAATAATAATAATTTTCTCCAGAATGCCTTTTTTTTTAATGTTGGTATGAAATAAACTTTTAAGAGCAATGATAATATGTATGGAATTTTCTCATCCTAAAATTTATGTTGGTCTATTTTCTGCAACAAGTAATCAAAAGTCTTGTGTAAGAGTACATGAAACAGGATTGCTCTTTTTTATTTCTTGGGAGATGGCCATCATTACATTGGGCCAGAGCTATGAGTCAGGGCTGCTGTTTCCTATCCTGAAGTGAGGAATCTCTCTCAGGAAGTCCTGTGTTATGCTAGAGATCAGAGCAGGTGATAATGGCCTCATCTGGCTTTGAAATTTATGAGAAGGAGATAGAACATGTAATGGAGTCATTATTTTGTTTTAGTCCATTCTTCACATTGCAGCACTTGGAGATGTAAAAGCCGTGTGGTGACCAGATGGAAGGAGCAGGGAACAGGGAAGAGCAGTAGGACAGCTTACCCATTACTAGTAAGAAGATCCTGAATAGAAGCAAAAAATGCTGGGAAAATATGTAAGTAATTTTATCCATACAGATGACTTTAGAAAGAAGTATAGGTTATGAGAATGTAGGCCCTAAACTGAGAGGACGTGGAAAGAGGAGGGAAGGGTCAAAGAATATGGGCTAAAAATAAGAGAAAAGATGAGTGGTTGTATCCCCTAGAACCTGAATCAACTCTATTTGAGGTACAAACATCAGCAGAGGGCTCTGAATTCTCAAATGAAAATGAAAAAAACACTTAAGGAACATGAACTTAAAATAAGATAATTAGGGCTGAGGAGAAGGAAATAGATGCGATTTATGTGAGGTTTAGAAATATTACAAATTGCAAGAGTTAAAAAAAATTCATCCTGCAATTTCCTTGTAATCTTCCACATGCTTCATTCAGAACTCTGGGACTCAAAATTGCCAGCACATCCAGGTTCAGATTTTTGGCTTATTTTCTGAGGGTTTGTTTTCTTGTTTTCCTTAATTCCATTCCTAATATCTGTTCAGTAACTCTCAGTTTCTAGTGGTTTCTATTTGGAGCTGGGCAAAATAATTTCTTCCACCAATTCTAAGCTTTCAATCTACTTTCTTTTGTGGCCATGAGAGGAAAATGTATTTTTAAATCATTAAAAAACTCTCTCTGCTTCAAAATAATCTTTATTTCATTGTGGACCTAAAATTCATTTTAAGGCAATATTAAACAGTTGAAACTTTTCAAGGTGTTCTGTACTAAAACTTTGCTTTATTTTATGAGGAAACACTGAAAGCTCTTGAATTGCTTAATCTAGTAAAACTAATACGGAAAGGGGATGTGATGAGTTTTCATAAAGACATTTAGGAGCTAAACTTCAAAGACAAAAAGAATTAGTTGAAGAATAATACTGGCATGAGATCAAGTGGATGCAAGCCGATTATTAATATACTCAGACTGGAAATTTAGAGAGAGATTTCCATCCATCCATCCATCCATCCAAGAAGTGATATTCTGGTAATAGGAACAGAGAAATTCACCATTTTAGGCTGCAGTTGGGTACACTGATGAAAACGATTGTATCGCAGAATTCTTAGGAACAGAAAATGAGGCTTGTGATGTGGATCAGTTGGTATCTGATGTTTAGGTGTCAGCAGCTGAGTTTGAAAAGAGCCTTGGTTGTTTATTTGCACCATTGCTTTATTCTATTAATCACATGCTTCAGGACTTTTGTTTGCAGTCTGCAGAGGTCAGTAAGGGTCATTTTTACTTTTCATTTATGCATTGCTAGACTTCTAGGTTGGTCTCTTTTTCACCTCTGAATCATGAAAGAGCAGGATGGAGTCTAGGGCCCCTAATCTCTGCATGTATCTCACTCATAAGCTCAAGTTTGAATTGATCACCAGATTTGGGGTAAGGAAGGAATTTTGCTGTTGATCATATTGTCAGGAACTACTGCAGAAGAAGGGATTGTCTTCATCTATCTTAAGTTCTTAGGGTTTGCAGGAGATTTCACCTAACAGTTTCCTTCTATTACAAGGATTCTGTCTATTGACAATGCATTGGATCTTGCCTTTTTGCTTTCTGGGGCTCATTAAGTTTGCAGCTGCTTTATGATGAAGTGTAAAGTTTGTTACAGACTGCTGGGGAGCATCCTGGAGCCAGTGGTGTGTGGGGACATGTTGGGCAGAATGCCTGTGGACTCTCCAGTCTAATCATCTGTGAATGTCTGCACTTGCTGGCCCAGCTGACCCTTTCTGGCCTTATTTCCTACATTCCTTTTTTTTTTTTTTTTT
>VZTL01000700.1:14332-29573 GCA_013400535.1 Scopus umbretta
TTTTTTTTTTCAAAAAAAGTGCTTCCAAATGTCAATTTTAATTCAACCTGAACTGACTTGTCTTTCATGATGTGTCAAACTGGCCAATGACTAAAATATCCTTGAAAAACCAACCTGGTCACACAGGAGTCCCCTCATGCCCTGGGTTCTTCCATGGCCTCAAGTTAGATGTAGGAGCCTGCGGGCAGCGTGCACACAGCAATCTCTCTGAAACCAGAAGCCAGGAAACAGGTTGGAAAACAGGCTGGAGCCCTACCTCTATTGTGCCTCACATAAGGCTGGGCAGCCCAGTGGACTGGGTATCTGAGCTTTCCAAACTTTGTCTGCTATAGATCAGAAATGAACTGTCCTGAACTGGGCCAGGTAGGAGGGGAAGCAACTGTATTTCAGGGGAATACCTTTGAAGGTGATGTAGGTCAGGCATTGCTGCTGGCTTGGGGCTCAGGAGGGAATCACCATCGGCCCTAAAGCAATGCTCAGGGAGGTCTTAGACCTCCTGCCCACCTAAGGAACAGGGACAGTGCTTTGGAAAGGGGACAAAGTGGGGCTTCAGGAAATGGGCAGGCAGGAAGAGGCCCTGCTTTTCTTTTGACACAACTCTCACTTGTGGAGCCACTTGCCACACAGGGTGGCTCTGACAGAAGAAAGCATCGCAGAGCTGCTGGAGAAGTCTTGATGATGAATTATTTTGAAGCTACCATAGTGCAGCAGCTTAGCAATTAATCAAGGAGAAAGATGAATCAAAACTACAATGGTCTGTAAGATCCCAGTACTCTGCTTTGTAACTTGCACATGCTAAAGACATAAAATGGTTATGATGGCATCTTCCTTCCTTTCCAGCCTAAAGATAGTAAAAAAATCCCCCCCTTGCATGAAACAGACAAGTAAGCTGCAATGATTCCTGTGGTGCACTGTTTTATACGTGCTGTTTAATTATACTTTTATAACTGGGAACAGGTAACAGTTGTTCATGCTAAAAATATTTAGACATATGGATTCCCCTTGTATTCGGAATTGTTTTCATCCACCAGACTCATAAAGTAGTGAAGCTACATGATAATGCCATATGTATAATAAAAGCACATTTTTCGAAGACTACATAAATGCATCCTACTAAAATACAGATATTTTGCTAAGGAAATTAAAAATGAAAGATAGGTTTAAAACATTGTTAAAGACTATAATGGGAATGGCAAGTGGCATAATGGGAATAATGCCATGGGATTATCCTTGGGCAATAGGGAATAACCAGAATGAGATAGTATTAAGGACAATAAGTCCAATCCTGCAGAGCACGAGCAATCCTGAGAAGTGCTGAGCCTGCTCAGCTCACGGTGAAGTCAGTGGGAGCTGAGGGCATTGAACACCTCTGCAGGATGAGGCCTGAGTCAGAGACTTCCAACCTAAGGCTGTCATTTTTAGCCTGGATTTTTATGAGATGCCAATTTGATTTTTATGAGATGCCAATTTGGATGTCTTAGCGGGACCCTGGAACACTGAGAACCACTCAGAACAGCAGCCAAATTTTTCCAAGTGGGCCTGATCCACCTGCCACTTATATTGAAGGACAGATCCTCGTTGCCCTCTGTGGGGTTTGTTTCTGGCCCTGTTATCAGGAGGCACCCTAAGTGCATTGAAAATTGGCTGAAGGAGGTATGGAAGCAGCACATCTCAAAAATCCTGTGCTGCTGGCACTCTGGTTAGGTGGAGCCAGCTTAACTCCTTTTTCAGTTGTGAGATGGCCAAGCTGTGCAAGCGCTTCTGCCCATTTCATTCCTTAGCACAATAAACCCCTATTTTACATGCCTCAGATAGCCAAGGTTACAGAGCTGTAAGGACAGTGAGAGTCACATATCTTGATTTCAAGCAAACAGCTTCCTTGGATGGAAAAATAGCATTTCTGATTCCCTGAGCAGAAAAAACCTGGAAAAGCTATCATCCCCCTTTCCCAGAGTCCAAGCAGGATTGTTTTAATAACCTTATTAGCAAGGTCTATGTGAAATACTAGTGACTATGGCCTTGATCCACAATTTTAACATGGCTGTCCATGACCATGGAGTGAAGGTGTGTGAATGAAATGTTTGCAGGACTAGGGGCTATGACCCTGGTCTCGCTGAAATCAGTGGGAGAATTACCAAGTGTTGTTGAGTTTAGGGGTGCAGGATCAACCCCACCTACAAACCCAGTGTGTGCTTCCACAGGGCAGAGCCAAAACAAGCCTACAGTTTTTCGTTGATGGAAGTGAATTCAGGTTTCTAATGTGCTCTTTTCCTCCAGGTATGCCATGGAAGCCGCTGTTAGAGTAGGGGCTTCACTGCATCCCCCACAGACAGTCTCAGGCTGCCTCCTGGGGCCATTAATTTGCTTCCTCACCATGCAGGGATACAGTGAGCCCATTGCCTTACAGTTCCATCAGCAGGGCTCTTATTTTCTTAATTTTCTTCGGTAGGAAGTTGAGAAATTCAGACCCTTTGGCGGCTCATGGATTTTTGGCAGCCTGGCCTGAAAGAACTCATTGTATTTCCCTGTTTCCATGCCTGTTTGGAGCTCTATTTTAGCTGTTACAGCAAAATCATGGGTGCAGAGTGAGGAGAGTCAGAAGAGCCCTACTCAGGGTGCAGTCATCTGATTTGATTCCATTTGGGCCAAAAATCTCCAAGGGCATGGAAGCAGCTCCTGCAATACATCATCTGTGCCTCCACTGGGTGAGAAAACAGTCATCTCCTCCTGCTGTCGCCCTTCTCTGGTCCCAGAATGGGCAGCTGTGCAATGAGGTCCAACCCATGGATGCTCCTTGGGAAAGCTGCAGAAGGAGGCGTCCCCACAGTGGGTAGTCATGTGACTTGAGGAGGCCCCATCCACCTGGCCAGCTTGACCTTGCAGCACAGCATAACATATCTGTGCTGCATCTCCAAACCAAAGCATCTCATACCTGCCTGGATGTTGGCCTAGGAGCTCGCTGTCACTGTGGGAGTGAGGCCAACCTCAGGAGAGGACTTTCGGGAGAAAGTCACCCATGATGAGATGTTTGTTTCTCTGCGGCTAGGCTAGACCTCAGGCTGTCCTTCCCTGGCTGTGGGGTGAGGAAAGCAGCAGCTCTTAGAGGAGGAGCTTCTTCAATGTTCAGGTACACCTTCAATATGGATAGTTTCCACAGCTGCTCCTAAAATGCTGCAGTCTTGTCCCTTTAGAAGGCACCTGAAGGTACCTCTCAGTTCTTCAGTGCACCTTCGGTGCTCTGAAACCACTCATAAATACCCTTGTTAAAACATGTACTTCAGCATGATCACAATGAGCCTAACTGCTAAGTCTAACCTTACAGGGAGGATGGCACTTACCTCCTTAAATGTATAATATAGAACATCCACATTCATATTTTTAGTAGCATATAGCAGTGGTCCAGCCTTTAGTGTACTGTATGTACTTTTAATAATCTCCATAAAAGCCTGATTTTCAATCCCTAGGCTCAAGCTGACAGTGTAAATAAAATCACCCAAATCCACAGGGTAAGAGAAATGAAAATGACAAGGATTAAAATTTTGTCAAACCTCTTCTTTTTAAAATTCTGCTTCCCTTCCAATTGGATCACGACCCTCTGTGTGCACAGCTTAAGACCAGACGGTATGCTTTCACTTTTATTCCGCTCTGCAGCAGGCTTACAGTATTTAGTGAAAGTCTGTAAAGAATGTGTGCTGTGTAGAGAGTTAATACCATAATCCCCTATCGTTAGGGTCAAATGCTGAATAGAGCAGAAGAATTAGAAAATATGTTACATACAATGGCAGAAAAAATGCATCAGCATGCTGTTCTGTTAACACACGCATTCATTACCAACAAGTAAATGACAATGAGGTAATAGAGTATATTGAGAGATGTGTACTTCAAGTCTAGTGCGCGTGCTGTTATGAGAACCTAAGACTTTGAGTGAGAGTCTAACTCTGTGGATACACACACATCGCAGGGTTCTTCACTGCATATAACTGCATCTTTCTAGGAAGCACTTTGATGCAAAAATCAACTTTTAAAATTATTTGGCGGAGATGAACTTTGAATATTCCTTTTTTTAATTTCCTGTGAAGTGCAATATCTATATTTTGCTATCCAAGTATGACAATACATCTGTCTCTAGAGAATTCCCAAACATGAATCGCTGTAATTTTAGCTAAGGAAATATTCAGAAAACAATCCTAGTGCTTGCCTTTTCAAGAGATCCTTAAGGGTCTAGCTACTTACATCATAAAGAATTGGCATGGGTGTTTCATTCCCTTGGGTTTTCAGGAAAAAACGAGCCAGTATGTGCTGGAGGAGTGACAATTTGCTAGAAAGAGGAGAGAGAAAATACATTTTGTATGTAGTGTTGCCTGACACAAATTGCAAAATATAAGAATCACATGATCCAAAAATCTTGTCCTTATGAGTTAGCATATTGTGCTTTCCTGTAAGGAAAAGACTGAGCTTCATAAGAAGGGGGGTGACCCTATGGAATAGGAAGAGATATAGAAGTTATTTGGCTGCCTGTACTGACACTAAGTAGTGTCTGATTCCCTAATTATTCCTGCTGATTTAGCCTGGTTATTAAGGCAGAGAGACAGTGCTGAGCTGGAGACAGGATGAAGGTGCTTAAAAAACATCTTGCAATAGCTGGTTAATGACAAACTGTGGAAAGCACGGCAGCAACATGTACCCTCAAGACTTTGTCCAGTGCAAGCATGTTATCTTATCTCATGACTGATCGGGTTGTAAATAGTACCAGGCGGCACTTTACCAAACTGACCATGTATGGTCTTATGTAGACACATGTGCTGGCTATGCTCTGTCACCTGCACAATATTTACAATTTTGTGTTATTTTCCTACTGTAGGAGTTGGGAGTGGTCAGGAAACTACTTTTATCTGAAGAAAAAAAAAAGAAAATTAATTTCTCAAAAGTGTTGTTCATTTTTTTAATAAATTCAGATAATTCTTAGTTAAAAATCCGCATTTCCCACAACAGGTCTTTTTTATTAAAAAAGAAGTCTTTCTCAACAATTACTTGACTGGTAATTGAAGTTAAAGAGATTTCAAATTTTAAATCTTTTAGATTCCTGAAGGGAGGAAAAAAATTATGGGGCTGTTTTTTCTCATAACTTGTGTGTCAAAATAAATTTCTTTTAGTTTTGAAAGTTTTCTAAAATTCTCTTTGAGCATTTTTGAGTTTTGTGTATGGGTCTTTAAGCAGCTGAGCACCTCTGACAGACAGCAAGTGGCAGACCACATTAGGAGGGTCAGGACCAAAGGTGATAGTGTCCTGCACCTGAGTTGTGGTGTCCTGTATTAGTCTTATCATTAGAGGTGAAAATTGTTGAAGGCTTCCTTTCCTTTTAAGCCTCATGAAAATTTGTTTTACCTACTTTACAACATTCTGACAGTTCTTCCTTCAAAGTCGCACTACCGTGAAAACAAATTTAGAAAAAGTAATTAAAAAGGAGTCTCACTGCTGAAATACAAAAATCCTCCCCCATCTAGGTGCGTGGTTTTCATATGCATCCATTGGTGTCAAAGATATTTTTCATCTGGGTAAAAGTCAGCTTTGTGGTTTACTCTTCATAATCTCAGGAATACATTTCTTTCTACATTTCTAGGCAGTAAATATAGAGAGATATAGGCAAATTGTGGGTATTCAGTTTGTTTAACCACACTCAGTACAGCACGGTGGACAGCCAAAGCCAGGCTGTGCTAGACTGCTGCCCAAGTAAGTCCTGGTGAAGACATTCGTAGAGACTGAGCTGCACATATCTAGTTGCAACTCATGGTAGTAGGAGTGCTGCATATTTTCTAAGGGAAGTACGTCTCACCTGGAAACTGCAGACTTCATGAGTGGATATTATTTAAATCAATAGATTATGCATATTGGTCTTGGCTCAATTTAATATCTAACTGAGTCAGTAGCCTGAAATAATTAGAAATTGTGACTAGAAAGGGAAATGGAGTGTGATAGATTAGATCAAAGAAACAAAACCTGTTGTTTCTTTGGTGACAGGAGAATACACAGCAGTAGAAGATAAAGTATTTGATGTGGAGTTCCTTCTCTAAGACAAAACAAAAAATACAAAAGCTAATTCAGGTGTGTGAAGTATTATTTAGGTTAGTGCTTGTCATGATATGAACCACCTGTTGGTGGTTCGGCTCAAGAAACGAGCCAACAAAGCTAGAGCAAGAATCTGATAATAATCACTGTCATGGATAATTTTAGGACTAAAAGGCCCCAAAAGAAGACCTTCGTGAAGTGGCTGATGGCACTGCCAGCCTGGGGTATGATGAGGAGAAGGGCAGACAGGGCCAACAGGGCAGTGAGCAGAAGCCATGGCCCCATCCCTAGTCCCTGGTCTCTGCTTTCCATACAGCTCTCTTGGTCAGGCTCAGACAATTAAACACTGTACTGGTGGGTTGCTCACATTTTGTGCAAGGACAATTAATCCCCATTCACTAGAAATGCCTGGATTGAGGTTGATTGTCTTAGAGATGGTTATTTGGTTATTTTCTAAGATCTAATTTCAGGTTCAGCTGAGTGGAATCAAGCCGGAGGTCTGACTGCCGAGTGCTCAAGTCTGTGCACAGCAGATGCAGACATTTTTCAGACAAATCAGTGAAGAGACCTCTGTGACGCACACAAACTGCTCTGTAATGATTATGGATATTGTTTGGATGTTTCGGTGCTCATGATATGACTATACGGGGTTAAATCAACAGAACTGTTGGGAAAGCAAGCAGAAAAGGGAAAAAGAATAGTATCATTTGCTTAAATGAGCAAGTTGTGTACACTCTGCTCACCATCAAGTTGCATCTTCTCATATGGCTCCACACAACTCCTTCCTGTAGTTCAGAAGGGGATTGACTCAAGTAAATCACCCAAGAGATGTTCTCCTCTTGCAGAGACATCCAGTTTCCTTTGCATTCAGTGACACACAAGTACATGGGGAGAAAATTTTTCCCCACAGCTTCCTCACATAATCGCTGCATGCTCTGCATCCCTCTTTAGGATGAAAATTATTTGAGAAGAAGGGAAGTGAACTCTTTCTGCCAGTATCCACACCCTGTCCAGGTCAATGGCAGCTGCATGTCTTTGGGTACTTTTGGAAAGGATCTAAGGTTGTCTGGTATGGTTTGAAAGAAGTGATGCCTACCTTATTTCTTAATATTAGCCTCTAAGTATAGAAAATTAAAAGCGCAAAGTTTTGGGTTAACTCTGAAGGAATTTACTCTTCTGAAAAAGTGAGCTGACAGTATGTTTTGCGGAAGTTTTTATGAAGACATTATATTTGCTTCTCACAGTATTTACATAGCCTCTACCAGCACAACATCTGACTATCTTCCAAATACCTAAATATGCCAGTATGCCAGTGCCTTTCATTTTTCTTTCTTTTTCGAGCTTGTCAGAAAAGTAGCTTGATTAGCATGTTTTTGTTTGCTTGTGTTTGTGCTTAGATGTGGTTGTACCTGGCAACTGTGTGTGAAGAAATTAATGAGGCAAAGTTAAGTCAGAGAGATGAGTTTTGCAATTAACACTGAATGTGGTGAGATCTATAGTTATTCTCATCTCTTGTGAAAATGAATTAACTTGCCATAGGAGAGTTGTGTCTTCTGTCTTCATGGGTTTCTCTACATTGTTTGGCATTTCTTGGTTTTGATAGCACATACCAGCTGCAGGATGTAATGCGATGCAAAATCCATCCATGAACAGAGAGTCAGGAAGACTGGATAATCGGCTACTCATGCCACTACTTCTTTTTCAAAAAAAAAAAAATAAAAAATGCTGCAGATGCACCATTAGCAGAGAGGAAAAGCTTCATTTATTTGAACAGAAGGATTCTGACTGATTTAGAAAATGCCCAGCAAAAGATAAAACATAGCACATCGTGCTCCTTTGCTTATTTGCAAATAGCGACCGTTCACAAATCAAACCCAAACATTGTATTTCAGAGAAAATAAAAACTTATATCTATCTTTGAACAGTAACATAAAGCTTTATTTATCCACACATGCAGTCACAGGCAGAACTCATCACTGTCACCATATAGCTCTTGTGAACATGGTACATGCATGTTTTCACTTCCATGGTTTTCATTGTAGCGCTCCTGATGACTGCCAGTTTATTGTCTTGGAAGCTACAGTCTGAGTGCTTTGTTAAACCTGTCTTCCTATAAGCTTCTTCTCTGTCCTTCTTTTTTTTTGATTTGGTGTTGGGAAACACTGTGTAAAGCTATCCTTCACGCTCAAAGAAAACCGCTGTAGTGCAGGACAAAGTATTTTTTAGAAAGTGCTGAATTCACAGAAAAAATTGTTACAAGGAACTGAAGGAACTCACAGCAGCTCTCGATCATATTCACTGAATAGTCAATTAAAACACGTATTTGCTGGAATTTAGGAGAAATCAAGATCAGTTTCAACTTCTCAATAAATTTCTGACCTCTCTTTTCAAAGCAAGAGTGTTATTAAAGAATGTAAAACAAAACACCAATATCAGAAAGCACAAGTCTAATACAGAGAAACACTTTGTGCCAAAATAAGTATTTCAAAACATTTTATTTCTCACCTGTTTGTGCATCAGACAAAAAAAGTACATCAAAAATACATCTTTTTCACAATGCTACAGCATCTCTGTGGGTTTGGGACCACAGAATCCCCAGGCTATCGCTAATGGAGTACTGACGCCAATCTCAAGGCAGTTTTTCAGAATATGAGTTGTTCCACAGTTTTTGGCTGATCCAAGTTCTTTTACAGTGGCCTTCGGTTCATATAGGTCCCCTGATTATTGTCTGTAGAAATAGCAATACAGATCACAGACAGTCACAGACAATAGAGGAAGGGAACACAGAAATAACTGGGGCCCTGATCCTGCATAGGCTTTCACTGTCTTGATGCTCTAGGTACTTCTGTCGCAATGAGGATTATGGGGTATAAATGCAATTCTGTAATTTAACTCATCTGTACGGAAATACATTCTGACTCTGTATTTCAGGGCAGAAGTCCCACTGGGACACCCAAGAGTAAAGTTTGCTGCAAAGATGTTTGCGCATTTTGTGTACAAAGTTTTGCTGCTTGCGTTAGGTCCAGCGTGGGTCAAAGTTGCTTTACATCATCACCTTGACTAGTTCCAAAGGAAACCTTCAAATAAACCAGGATTGTTGCAACATTGTCTGTTGAAATACATCCAGGTAAGTCAGCATGGCTTAACTTGGGCAAATGAAACCACGTAAACTTATATCCATCTTGCACAATTCAGCTTGGGTTTGCTTCCTACCTGCTGCGCAGGATGCTCACAAAGCACCAGAGTAGTCTTCAGGTAATACATGCAGCATAGATAGGGACTGTCATTATATCTTAACAATTTAGGAGATGAAGGGGAGAAATGTTAATGCTTTGCATTTATTTACTTTTACAGCATGCCATAAAGATTAAAAATACATTGTACGCAAGTGCAGCATTTAATGTAGCACTTTAATTACGTTCAAGTGTGTTACTAAATAGTCTTGAGAAAACCTTAATGACCAGCTGTTCTACCCTCTTCCCATATGTCAGAAATGGTTTCAGAAATCACATTCTGGGACAGTAAGGTTGTATAATTAGACAGTGTATAGTTAACACTTCTAGATTTTCCTCTTAAACTGCGGGCCCTTTTCACTAACATATTGTGGTTTGGTGCCAGTTTGGCACAACACAATTATGCGATGTGCCAAACTGCAACTGAGATGTACAAACTCTCAGAGACATGTTATGATTGCACCATTATCTTTTTATATCTTTTTCATCATTAGGACTGGATGCTTTTTATGTTATGTAAGATTCAGCTTTTTATGGCCAACAAATAAACTTAGTAAATAGGACTATAAATTTTTAATACTTCTTCCATAATGCCATTTGTCTAATCAGAATTAGATGGTTACTGTTGCCCCACATCGGTTTTCACCAAAAAAGACATCATTCCAAGAACAGCAGCTATGGACAAAAATTTCAAAGGAGGTGCCTTTTGGCCCAGTTCAGGAATGCACTTAAGCACATGCTTAGCCTTAAGCACATGAGTGCTTATATAGAAGCATGCGCTGAAGCTGGATCAGAAAATGGTTTATGCCAAACCAATAAAATAAACCCTTTCTGGAAGTAAGCAAGTATATGGGCAGCTCAGTCTTTTGAACAATTATCATCCCTCTTCCTGTTAACATCTAAAAATGACAGTGTTTTTCTGGGACGTTTATTATTTTGCAAGACAAAACACATCCACAGTTTGCGGGGGGGGGGCATTTGTGGGAATACATTAGGCGCAAGCCGCCAGCCGAGCCGTCAGCGCGCGGCGCACAGACGATCCATCCTGGCTGAGCGGAGGGGGGCCGCGGGAGGCAGCAGCTTCACCATCCTGACAAGAGAGGTTTACAGCAGGGTTTTTTTTGGTTTTCTTTTTTTTTTTTTTTTTTTTCCTGAGCTTCAATTTCCAACGACTTATTTAGATATAAGCAATGACAGCTGTAATCATGTTTTAAATCTTGCTTTGTATCCTTAGTTATAATGTTGTTCAATTAATATTCAGAATAATGGAAGTGATGTGCCCCTTTGAAAAAGACTTGACTGCAGGCCAAAGCTTTGGGAAACTGATTCTCAAGAGGATTAATCAGCATTTAAAACTTGCATTAATAAAAATCTGATCTTCTACTGTGTGGCATGCATAATACTTTTCATTTTTAAGCATTTTATTTTAATAGTGTGGTATCCTTTGTCCTGATTTTTAAAGGGATTTTAAAATCTAACTCCTTCAAATCAATCCTGCTTTGACCCCTGTGCATTCTTTTACTGAATATAAAAACATTAAAGAAATCCTTAGTTCACAAATACCTCTATTACTAAGGATGAGCAAAGTACAGTGCACAAGCACGCTTGTAATAGAAATGATATATAGCTTCCACAGGAATTGATGCTAGGCAAGGGCTCACCTTTTCATGTGAATTATTGATGCAATAAAAACACAAATTTACACATAATTACTTAAAAGTTTGAAGGCAAATTATACCCTGAGAACACACGAAGAACCCTGGTAGGCTCCATAAAAAGTGCTTTCTGTTTTTCACATGACTTTTCACTCTAAGGAATATTATTGTACCCTATGCCAACAAGATTGAGTCTATATCTGAAAGACAGAGTTAATCTATGTTTTGTGTTGTTCTCCTGATCTTATTAGTGGGTTAGAGAAACAAGAGGATTTTGTATAAAGTTTCGCATATAAATTCAATTCTGGTAAACCAGCTAATTTACATGCTAAACAGCCAGCAGTTGGTAAGATAGTTTTGTTTCATGTCAACTGCAGAAGCTAAATGTATTTTATAAATACTAGAAAATATTATTTCTTCTGAAGAGGCATTTTAATAGCAAACAGCTCACTCAGATCTTCTACGAAGCAGAGAAATGTAGTTGAGAAATTCTTGTATCCTTACGCATGTTATTGAAAGGCAACAGTTTGTGCTCTGAGTATGGACCATCTGCTTTTACTTTGTTTCATACCTAATGTGACGCTTCAGTTCATCATAAACACAATCAATTTTCTAAATGGTGCCAGAGGTTCTTAAAAAAATATTTTTATAATCTTGCTCCCTCTAGAAATAGAAGGTAAATGTGTTTTGTTTAAAAACAATAACTGTAAAAGTATTGTATCCAATGGAATGTCAAAATGGTAGTATCTTAGGCACTGGGCAGGATAACTGGACTCTAAAATACTGCAAAGAAAAATTAATCACAACAACCATGTTTTCTCTACCTACAGTGTACACACAACATGAGATGTGAAGTGTGAGAGGGAAAGGATTTAGTTTTTCTGGAGCAGAAAGAGGAAGGCTCCAGTTTAAGATGCTCTCTGTCTGAATTCCCAGGACCTAGGTCTGGCCATGTGATAACACAAAGATCCCATCACTTGCATAGAGCTACTAGGATCAAGTCCCCACTCTTCATGTACTCTGAGAGGGACAAGCAAGAGTTTCTTTGGTACCACCTTGTTAGCCCATCAAGCACTACTTCCCTGTTTCTGGTCTCAGACGGTCTTTCTGAGGCTACTGCTCACAGACCAAGTATTTCCCCATGAGGAAAATCTGGCCTTAAGAAGTCTATGGCGAAACACACAGTTAAGATTTCCAACTGTGCTAGGACATTCTCTTGAGTTGATAGACACCTAGACTCAAATTCAAAAGGCTAGATAAAATATATATGAGCATCCTACCTACTGGATAAATACCTAGACACTGGCTGTCATCTCTAGCCTCCCCCATCCTCACCATCCCCAAAGAATCTCACTCCTGCCTATCTTTGGTCCTCTCTGGAGAGGGATAGAAAAGTACCTCTGAAATTCAGTCTGCAGTGTTCAGATCCACAAACATAGGTTCATAACTAGCATATAAGGCTGTGTCTAATTTAGAAATAAACTAGGTGGAGACCCGTCCTCTCACATGGAAGTGAAGTGTCATGACTTGGGTCCACAAGTAAATTTTCTACAGTGTGGTTGTCTCCAACCTACCTACCAGGAACAGTGCCTGGGAGTGAAGCTCTTTCCCTACTTTCTGCCTGAGCTATGCCTGAAAGTGAGCTAGCAGCATGTCCTAACCGTGAGACACCACCACTCCCTGGCCAGGCCAGCAGATTGAGGGACAGCTTTTGGGTCTCTTGCCAACTGCCTTGTACAGGAATGAGAGAGGGAACACCCAAAATGACGGTAAGCAACTATTACAGCTCAGCCTGAGACTTCAAAGTGTGATGAGGGCAAAACGCTTGTCACTCAATGTGAGGTTTTATTGTAGAAATTATTACATGCACTAAACTCATCTAACCCCTACTATAGAAAAGCAAAGCTACAGTTAAGTGAGAGTGAGTAGGTCTGATGCACCACCGCAGGGAGCCTGGGTCCCATTATTCTGTGTTGTTGGACCACAATCTTCCTTTTGCTAGTGTCTACACTTTTCTTGTTCTCTCTTTTTAGGCTCCTAATTGCTTTGAGGAACCAACCTCCTTCATGCAATCAAAGCTGTTATCACTCCCACCATGACTCCAGCCCTTCCTCCTTGCTCCTTGGGACTCTAGGTGCCCCTTGCCCTGCGCCTTCTCCCTGCTTTCCTTGCTGCTTCCAGGCTGCCTTGCTCTGGGCTGTGCCAGTACTGGATTAGTCTGAATACAAGTCCCACATTCTTTATTACAGAGTCAGCATTTCTTCCTCGTTCCTTGCCTGGCTGCTGCCCAGCAGGTTATTTTGGGACCTACACTAGCTGGCCTAGAGCACAGCCATGCCAGGGAGGGTACTAACAGCTAAACGCTGCTGAGGATTGTTTGCCAGTGCCTGAGCCCAAAATGAGGTGCTATTTTATTTGGGACATAGTCAGAGCGTAAATGTCCCTGAGGAGAAGGGCAGTAGAGGGTAAGGTTTGTAAGTGTCCCGCACTGAAGGTCTGTCTGGGGGAAGGGGAGGCATGGCTGGGCAGCAGCCCCTTGCAGTGCCTTCCCTGTAAGTGGCAGCACTGCGAACCCACAGGCTGGGGGTAGGAGAGCTGGTGCTGTGAGAGGGATTAAGCCATCTGCACGTTTTCCTCCCCTTCCTCCTAGCCACAGACTGGCCCTTACCACTGCTTTCCCAAGCCAGGATGGTGCCTCTGCTCCTGGAACATAGGGCCCCCACACCTCCCCCATGGGTCAAGGCAAGAAGCAGCAAAACTGCAGCAGCACTGCAGGATTGTCCTGTGAGTCTTGGTGGGTTGGGACTGGGAGACATTGGTCAAGCAGTTAGGTCACGGTTCAGACATCTCTCCTCACCCCATGCGTCCCCCTCCTAAGGCAATGAGCATGGACCAAGCTGTAGGTCAGGTGGACGGAGTGTTTATGGGGACAGGTGTCAGGTGACGAGAGTGTGCAGAAGAAGGGGGCAGGAGGAAGGGAAGGAGATGGGATGGAAGAAGCGGGATTGAAAACAACATCTATGAAATGGTTGGGAAAGGCAGGTTTAGCTGAGCTTTCTGGGTAAGAGTTAATCCTCCATGTGATAGCTGAGCTGGCAAATAATACTGATGTATAGGTATAAAGTGGGACTCCATGAGCAGGTACAGACCCTGCAGCATCTTAGTTAGGTGTCCCACCAATGATATATTCATTTTATTTGGAATTAGAAACAATTTTACCTTCTCTGGTGCACCTGCTCTCCTTGTAAAACATTGTGTGGCCCTTATGCCTGTGGAGCCAGATGGCCCCCAGTGACTTGTAACTCCTTTTCTGGGAGCCAGCTTGGAATAGCTTATATAGGCCTGAATTTCTGCTCTAGACAACAGCCCTTTGAAAATGTCTTGTGCTGTGCAACTTTCAACATATGCCATCAGGGCACACGATACTATCACACCTTCTCAGCCCCACTGTAGTGGTGCAGGTCTTGGAGGAAGCCTGAGTGGCCTTAGAGCAGTCAGTGAGCAGATGCAGTGGGGTTGTTGTGGTACCTGAGCTGCCTTATTTGAAGCCAGGGTAAATCTGCAGGAGCCTGGGTAGCTACCCTCACAACCTGCAGCTGGGTTTGCCCTGAGGATGTAGCAGCAACTACAAGGCCAATGTCCTGCCTTTAGCAGGCGGCAACCATGGATGCCCGGAGAACAGTGTTAAATCCTGTGGCAAAGTCATGACATGTTGCTGGCTTATTTCTTAACCTTTTACTTTCTATTGCAGTGCTTTTGTGAAAAAAAATTGTTATTGTTATACTTGAATTTTTCATGCTGTTGGAGAGCACTGGGCGTGAGTCAGCCTTGAGGCAGTAAGATGGACAAGATGAGCTCTTGAAGTACCTTTCCAGACCTTTTTCTACAAGTCTATGAGCAGAACAAAATGAACTCAAGATGTTTTCCCAGAAAAGAGCAAATAAAGGAACCATTTCTTTGAATTCTGCACAGACTGAATACGAATAAAATGAATCCCACATCTGGTCCATTCTTCTTTTTCATTTCTTTAAAGAACAGATATAATAATGCCATACACACAAAACAAGCAGGGAAGATCAAGTCAAAAGTGCCTCAGGTTTTACTTTCTGTCTCTTTTTGAAATGGCAAAAGGTTAAAACCAAAAAAATCTGCATGCCCTGCATACTTAAATAAAACAGCAGCTACAACTAAACCATTGCAGCCCCTGCGCTGAGTGTTACAAAATCAAAATCTGAGAGGGCAAAAGAGTTGGCAGTGGCCAGAAAGGGCTGTCCTCATGAGGCTGGG
>VZTL01000701.1:9963-48832 GCA_013400535.1 Scopus umbretta
GAGCAACAACTAACACATCAGCGCGTTATCAGCATTGTTCTCATACTAAGTTCAAAACACAGCACTATAGCAGCCATTAGGAAGAAAATGAACTCTGAATTAAGCTGAAACCAGGACACCTTTTGTCCAAACTTCACACTTTTATTACCAAAGTGCATTAGTAAATACTGTGCCTGCTGTGCTGTATTCCCCTCCATACTGCTCATTAGTCCCATTCTCTTTTATAAAGCCGGAAAGACTAAGCTTTTTTTTTTTTTTTNGGGGTTTTTTTTGGTTAGTATCAAAATACTGAGTTATTCAGAGTAAGAAGCTCCCAGGTCTTTTCTGCCAAAACTTACTGACACAATATAAGCCACGCAGTAAAACATGCATCCATGAATAGATTATATGGCAAAACAGTGTAATTTAAAAAGCATTTGTGTAAATTTCACTAACTAAAAATAAACATAACCATAAAACATTCTAAATTTTAAATATATATATATATATAAAAATGAAGTGCTCTAAAGCTTAAGTGACAAACATTTACCTTTACAATCTGTTTCTTACCCACTATGTTTGCTGGCGGCTTTCTAATTATAATTGGCAAAGATAATCCTTGTTAAAAATACTTCCTGGTTGTAAATTAAGAGCTGAGAAACAGTTAGCACGTCATTTAACTAATGATCTCTAGAAATAAAAGCACAGTCCTGTTGAAATGAATGGAGTAAGTTCTACATCTCCAGGTCTTTCCAGCTGCCCATGGAGTTGTGAAAAAAAATTCACTTGTTCTGTTTTAGCTTTTTGTCTACAAGAAAGAAAACTAGAGACAGGTTTGTGGTTTTTTTATCATTTCTTAGCACAGCAAGGCCTATGTCTGTGTTGATAATCACTGCTAACCACTGCAAGAGTAGACACTGAAACAGTATTCTGGCATTATGTTAAGTAGCTTTCTGATCCTGTAGTCATTTTCACAAAACATTACCTGAAATCAGGATCTTCACTAATCACTAATGAATCAACAAGCACTCAGAACTCTGACTTTGCTGCCCTTGCCAAATTTCAAATGGTATAACATCATCCCCACTTTATAAATTTGTCATGGTGCTTTATCTAGTTCCCATATATTTTCATTTTTAAAGCCCATTAGACAACACTGTTTTGTGGTAAATGGATTTGGCACAATGCATTGCAATGGTAATGTATATTAGAGGTCGGTGGAAAAAAAAAAGTAAAACCCNGAGATTTTACAGATTCACATTTTCATTGATTGAATTCTACTGCAACAAAGATGACACAGACTACAGAAATATGGAAACTTCTATCAATTGCCATTAAGAAAAAAAAAAACAGACAGGAGGCAAAAAGCACTAAATAAAATCACATCAACAGAGGCAAAGCCATTTGGCAAATTTAGTTTACATACTAAGACAATTCAAGAGGAGAAAAAGAGACAGACTAAACCACATGCATAGGTTTGGTTCAACCAAATATCTGCCACAGTCCAGGGTGCACACACCTCAATAAACCTGGGCTCAGTGAATCATAAATCCTTCTTCCAGTCAAGCAGAACAGTCAGTCCTTTCCAAAATGCCTCACATCCAGACTGCCTGTGTCTGAACTTACGGGGCAGAGGAGTTTGTACACTGGATTTTTAATCTTTCACATGCTTCCATTACAAACCCAGAAAGGGTGGACATGCCAACCATTAGTAAATAGGGTGGGAAGAACAAACTGCACTCTAAAGCCACCATGGTGTGCTGGCATTGTAAGGACCTCTTTCTCTGAGACACTTCTCTCTCTGTGTGTAAGTGCAAGTTACCTCTGGCATCAGCAAACAAACAGAATAAATGCTGCTTATCTGAAAATACAGGTGTCTTGCATCATTTTGACATTCTCCTTACAGATTCATTGCTACCTCAAGTGCTCCCTCCTGCCTTCTCAGCTGCAGTTCCCGATTTTTTTTTTTTTAAATCCATTCTCCGTGTGCAATAAAACTGTGAAGAGTGCAGTATTTTTTTTTAAATACTTATCTTAACAAAGGTACAACTACTTCATCATCTACAGCTATGTCACTTCTGAATATTTTACATTTCTCATTCAAGGACACTCATGAAAAGCAACCAAAATGATGTAAAGGTATGAATTTATGGTTGTCTGAGAAGAGTGTATGTTCTTATTCAGAATTAAAGTAGCCTGATTTCAATTAGCATTTATTTTCCTTTCAAAATTAATTTTAAAAAATTCTCATTTTTCAGCCACTAATCATTGAATCACAGTTTTATTCTTCTTCTGCAGTTTTTCTCCCTTACCTCATAAAATGAATAACTGGTACCTTAAGACTTTCTCTCTGAACATACAAGTCTTGCTGTAAAAACAGTAAATATAATTGCTTCCAAATGATAGTGTTACTGACACTCATCATAACTGTTCCTTCTACTCATCCCATGTTTTACATCAAAGGCATCTCATTCAAAGAGTTTAGGACAATTAAACAAAAAAGTAAGAAAATTAACTGAATCTTTGCTTCTTTCCCAGAATTTCTTTCTACGTAAACAATCACCATAAAATCCTGTTCTCTTGAGTTACATTACAAAACCTCATTTAATCACTCTAATCAAATAGGTTTGTCAGCATCATTTTCCTCTCTTCTTTATATCTAAAGTTAGGGAACAGTCAATGATTTAAAAGGATATTTGAAGCTAAGAGTATTCTTCAGCCTGATCATACCAAAGCAAATGAAGTTCAGAATCATCTCTTTTCTGCTCTATTTTCCACAACACTGTGTTTCATCTAGCTTCTGCTGCCAACACTGAAGTTTAGATCAGTAAGCAATAAGAAATGAAGGAAATTGCCAAGGTCAGTCTGCTTGTCAGACTGTGGAGCTACTGAAATTCAGTATTCCTCCTCAAGCTTTTGAAAATAAAGAAATCCTACTGGTTACACATAACATTATTCTTCTCTGTCAAGACACAAGAATCAAGACATTGTTTCAGCAGCATGAATCATGTCGAAAGTAGGGAAAGATTACTGGAAAAGTCGTCTTTGAGTCGCAGTACTTAATTCTGTTGACTTCATTAAAGCCATCCTCAAAATAAACCAGTGGTCTCTGCTTCTATAAAGACCTTGACCCTCAGAGAACTTGCCCTACACTTCTGCCCCTTTATCAAACTTCCTGTGCAAGACCATTAGAATAATTCCTGAGAGATGCCGTGGTTTGTTTCTCAGTCCTGACTGGCTTCATTCCCCAGTCTAGCTCCAGGGCAGCCAACACACTACTATCAGAGCAAGCCCATAGTATCAATGGATACTTTGCCACCAAGTTGTGTGCTTGCAGGATTGCACCTAGTGCGCACACTGGAAAGGCTAACTTTTTTCTGAACTAGTCATGGGAAAAAATATTTCTCAAAAACTAAACTCTGGCTCAGGTGGGGCAAGGGAGATGCCCAGAAACTCAAAAAAATGTATTATGAAGTATGTAAAAAAGCATATGCATATGAAATATTCAAGTTAAAAATCTTCGCTTTGCTCAGCACAGATCAGAAGCTTTAATCTTAGTCTGTTCCACCTGCTGTGGTGGTAGGACTATCTACCCATCCTATGTCTATCCTCCAACTCTGAATGTACCTGTGAGTTCCACAGTCCCCTCCCACAGGCCAACTCGCAGCTGGTAAACTCTCCCAACTTCAGCTACCAGCTCCGATCAGGTAGAGCAGGAATGTGAATTGCCATCTTTCAATGCCAACTAAAAGGCATACCCATAAGAAAAAAAAGATTGCTTCAGGGTAGTTTTCCTCTTGCTCTCTTGTAGTTTGATACTTCAGCATTTTCTTTGAATTGCTGCTGTAGGTGTGATCATTTTAATTGCACTGCTGCCTGAGCCCAGGCAGTCAATGTGGCTCCGCACCCAACCTCTGCCCTCTCTTCTTCCACTTGGGGCTGAGGGAGGAACCTCTCCTCCAGTATGTCACAGCTTTCTGTTGCAAAACTTTTCTCCTGCAAAAGTTTTCAGCAGAGGTGCAAATGCTTTTTGAGAGAATTCAAGGATCTTCACAGTAGGTTTTTCCTTTTTCCAGTTACCTACACAGACCCTTTAACAAAATTAATCTTCATATCACAGTTTGAAAACAAGTCACACCTCAAGAATGATGACAACAGGTTTGATTGACACAGATTTACTGTTACTTGCTTTTCAAAGCTCTCAAGCACTCATAAATTGTTTGAAACACAAAATGTGGCTCTCAGATTTATGGCAGAGCAATATGCAATAGTACAAAGTTCTCACTGATGTTCTTTTAGAATGAATGATCTGTAGGTACAATTCATAGTCATCCTACAGACTTGAAAAAAAATGTTTTTTTTCCAAACTCAAACTGGTAACATTTAACACATATTTTCTTCAGCTTAAAATTAACTACTCTGGGCCCGGCTTACTATACACTGTACCTTCTTAAAAGTTTCATTTACCTCTCCAGGAAAAAGCTATCCTTCTCTCAAAGCTGCAATCTTTGACCCTTAAAGTATTGGCAAAGAGTACATAAATAAACGCTGATGGAATGAGAAAACCCAAGTTAAGGATTGCTCTGAGGAGAGCACATCAAAATCTCCATACCTCCGTAACTAAGTATTTATTTACAAAATAAATATCTCAACCACTCCTCTTGGTAACTGACATATTTGTACAATTTTTGTCAGTATTTACATTCATTTTACATTTACATTAATATCAAGCACTATAAAAACTTCCATAAAGTAAGGAAAATGACAGGACAATCAGCACATGCCTGTTTCCGAAGGAATTTTGCACAAAATGATGAATGTGCTCTATAATAGATATTAGTCACCACTGTTCTGCTATAGGTTATAAACTTTGCATTTTTAAATACATTTTGTATTTAGCTTTTTCCCCTTTAGTCTACAGTTCATAATCTGGATGAGCCATACACATAACAAGCCTATTTTGAATACTGATACTGTATTAGGCTGGAGCATCTCTGCTGTTTCCTATCTAAGTGGGGTTTTTAGTTAGGACTTGTCATTGATTTCTTTTTACATATTTCTAAATCATACAGTATGCAAAGCAATAAACATGAAAATATATAGTATATCATAGAATCATTAAGGTTGGAAAAGACCTCTGAGATCATCCAGTCCAACCGTCAACTCAACACCACCATGCCTACTAAACCATCTCTCGAAGTGCCACATCCAAATGTTTTTTGAACACCTCCAGGGATGGGGACTCCACCACCTCCCTGGGAAACCTCTTCCAATGCCTCACCCCTCTTTCAGTAAAGACATTTTTCCTAATATCCAATCTAAATCTCCCCTGGCACAACTTGAGGCCATTTCCTCTCATCCTATTGCTGGTTACTTGGGCAAAGAGGCCAACACCCTCCTCACTACGCCCTCCTTTCAGGAAGTTGTAGAGAGCGATAAGGTCTCCCCTCAGCCTCCTCTTCTCCAGACTAAACAACATATATTACGTATATGCAACAACATATATATAATGTTTATGCAGCATAACACTATTTGGAGAAACTCTTGATAACATTTCCAGTTACTACTTAGTACCTATGTTCTTCTGCCAGGTTGTGGTGATAAGACCCTCTGTTATGCTTAAGGAAAAAAGAATCAAGACAAACTTACTTGATATAATAGGGCACTTTGTTATGCGAAACAGATCTCTGCCATGGAAACTGTACTGAGGCTGAGGAAATAAAGAGAAGGTAATTATTAGAAAGCACCTGTAAAAAAAAAACACAAACCAAGTACCTTTATTTTATTAATTTTACAATTAAAATAGTTACAATAAATTAAATGGGAACAATTAAAATTTCCAAGACAACTTTCAGTAATTAGAAAACCAGCTGGAGAAAACAACAGCAATCCATCAAGATGATTCTAGGCATCTATTTGATGCCAAGCTGGAAATAAAACAAATGTGGTGATTCTACTTCAGAGAAGGATAATAAATTCAGAGCAAGCAAGCTATCCATCCAGGCAAGATGGTTTTCCTGGTTTTCACTGGTTTTTTTTCCTGTTTTTTTTCACTGGTTTTCCTACCTCCATAGAATTATTACCAGTTTAATCTTTGAAAACAAATGCTTCTACTTCTATAATTAATGCTCTGCAGCAGAACGAAAAGGAGAAATATCAACCTTACTTTTATTAGTTACAACTCTTAGCTCCTATTTGTAACTCAAATTAATATTGATTACCACTGTATGACCAAGAAAAAAAAGGCATTAAAACATGTCTTTGCACTCCTTGCTGCACAGTGCTAATCTTTGCAGAACTTCTGCAAGTCTGATACATCAACAGATACCATCCATAACAAGAAGCAGCCTTCAGCACCCTGAGTTGCAAAAGGCATGAAGTCCATACATGACACTACAACTCTGCTTATCTAAGGATACCCGGAGATAAAAGGGGAAAAAGTCTTCAGGCCAATAGGACTGCTGGTGCACAACTTAAAAGTAGCCATTTACTGAAGAACCATAGGTACGTATATGTCCTACCAGAAATCACCAGACTAGCGCCTGGTTAGTTAGGGTTTTATCATACTAGAAACTCACTTCACTAAATTCACTGTGAGCAGTGAATTGAAAGAGATTGAAATTGAGATCTGAAGAGCAGAGACTGAAAGAACAGGTAGGAATAACTGATCATCACAATGGGATGAATTTGTACTGTACATATATGCCAATATTTCCAAGACAGAGCGCCTACTCTTAGGTGCTATCACCCCTATTTAAAAGCCTGGTAAAATGAGACACAGCTTTGATCCACATTTGATCTCAAGTAATTAAACTTTAAATTAATGTGATTTTCTGCAAGCATGGCCCTCTTTAGAGCTCATTCCTCTTTGGAAAAAAAAAAAAAATCCATTTAAAAGTAACTCTCTCCTCTTCCCCTGAGACCTCTGAGGCTGCAGCAAAGACTTACCAGCCGTGTAACCCCCATAGGCTGGTGCTGCTGCAGAGAGGCAGGTCTCGCCCTGCTCCCAGATGGCTGTTCCCTGAGCCAGTTTAATGGCTGTGATCTCTTCCTGGACCACACAACATTTCATGACTCATAATTTATTTTCAGCACTTGACATGTACTGAAAGACAGATTAACTGGGGACAATATTTGGGAAACTACAGGAACCAAGTAAACCACATTATTCACTGGAAAAAATAGCGAAAATTCCCTAACATTATTTAAAGAAGAAAATAACAGTTGCAATAAAGAGGTAGGTAGTTACTTGGTAAAGAAAAAACATAGTGAAGGCTAAATGCTCAAATAGAGGTAGTTAACTGAAAAAATAATCCTTAAGCATTTGTAACTCTGAAAAAAGGGGGGAAAAAAAAAAAATCAACCAGATAGGTGAAGGTGGCCATCAGCTTTAGAGTTTCATTCTTTAGTGTCGCAATTTGGCACCTGTGGTGGCTCTGGTACTACTACGCTAATTATGTCAGCTAACTGAGAAGAAGAATCTGGCCACAGTTTGCTTGGGTACAATTTATGTGCTATGACAGACTATAGATATTCTGCACTGACACAGATATGGACTAAACAACATAATAAATTAAATTGTTAATTATTACGGACCAAGTCATACTCCATTTATTTGGGAACAACCTTTCCAAAAACATTGCCAGTTGTCTGCTACACGAAACTGTGGAAAATTAAATTCCCATTCTTTTTTTTAAAAACAGTTTCTCAATGAAAACTGAACAGAGTAGTTATCGATTCTGGCACTCACTAGCAGGCCTGCAGATAATACTAAGGCCGCACACCACTCGAGATGCTTTGAGCAGGCCACTTGAAGCCCTAGGCTATTTGTTAGGGAACATGTGGAGTCAGTGCTCTGTGGATGTTCATGGATTCTTCTAAGAAAGCATAGAAGAAACACGACAGAGAGGAGTGGATCTCGGGCCTTAGAAAATGAATTACAGATAAAAAAATTATTGTTTCTAAAGCCAGGAGACAGCAAAACAATTTTTTTGCAAAGAATAGTGGATCCTAAGGTTTCTTCATCTTTATCTGTATTAGGGATGTATAAAATTTACTGATCAGTAACTAACTTGCAAGAAGCTTACTTTCCATCTCAAAAGCACTGAAAAAAAGAGCAATCAACTTCTGCCTAACACTGATGGGAAGGGGAAAATAGCTCAGCAAAGAGAGGGATCATAGATTGTAGTGGCCTACTGATACTGCTTTACCTCTGCCTCCTACTGCAGGACATTTTAGGAAGGACCCATGTCATGTGGTTTGCTAGTCTTCAAAAATATTCTGAAGTACTTTCTTAGTGACGGTCTGGGTGAATCCATGTAATTGGTGTTCCAAGAATTCCAACAGCAGTATTAAACACTGCACTATATCTTTTTACTAGAAAAAGGTTACTATCCACTGCAGAGGTGAAATCACTGAATTAAGGGGGCTGGAATCAGGGTGCTAGATAATCTCATCTACGCATGAAAAGTTGGACCAGATGATCTTTTCAAGGTTTCTTCCAGCCTGGGCTATTCTATGATTCTATGAATATGATGAACAGGTAGAAATAGGTGTTAGCACAAATTACTGATTAAATGACAACTGGGAGCTAGTCAGCTGAAAATGGTGCGATGGCAAGCTATGGTCTCTTGTTAGGATTAGAAGGAAGAGTAACAGGTAGATGAGGTAAATTTGAAATAGCTGCTGTCAAAAGAGCACAGATTAAAACCTCCCTTCTAATTCAGAAGGGCAACTTTGGGGATAAAGATTTGCATGAGACATACATATCATAATCTCAGCTTTAGGAGCTTGAGGTCATTTTATTCAGACTACTGCTTTACTTGTTCCTCACAGTTAGAAGTAATTTATGGCTGCTAAAAAGGTTTGAAAAATTTGATTTAGAATATGCACTACTTCAACCTGTCAGGATAAAACCTTCATTTTCCCAGATTTAATGATTTTTTTTTTTTTTTATTACTTTCCTTTTGAAACTACTGTCCCTGACTTTCATTTAACAGACTTCATACAAAGTTGTAGGTATTAAGTTCTGTAACTCTGTCTAGTTCTGTAACTCTGTCTAAGCTCTTAAAACAGATTTGGTTGACTTTTTGGTTGCGGGTTTTTTTTGGTTTGGGCTTTTTGTTTGTTTGTTTGTTTGTTTGTTTGTTTTTTAAGACTTTTTGCTGTCATTTGTGTGGGGAAGGAGGTTGTTTTTAACAAATAATTTAAATGGATAACTGCATATTATTTGGTTTTGCAGGTACTTGGTTATAGCTCTATGTGGTATCTACCAACATGCGTTCTGGAAACTCTCCCTTCTTGACTTTTGTATGTAATGTAAACTGAATGTCCAATTAAACTTGGAGAAGATGCCCTAAGCAAGGCTGAGGAATGCTGATAAGGCGCTGCATAGTCTCTTTGGACATAATCCTATGAATGTTTTATCCAGCAACAAAGCCAGTCCACCACTCATTCAGTCTTGTGAATGCAATTATTTGTTGTGGCATGCTGTAAGCCAAATCAAGGAAATGATCCAGGTCAAGGCAAAAAAAAAAACAAACCAGCCAACCTTACCTGGCAGGCTTCCTTGTTTTACATGTGGACTCTTTCACTGATTTTTTTTTTTCCTTCCCCCCCCCAAGATCAGTCACCTTAACTTTTGCATTGGTCCAGGTGAGGAGAGGTGAACAGCCTTAACAGTGACACAGGAGTGAAGTCAGGATCTTCTCAAACCAGCTAGAGTAGGGGAAACTGCATCTCCACTACATTGGCTCCCTATTCTGTTTTAATTATACAGACTAGAGTGACTACTCTCCCAAACAGTTAATCTGGCATTTTTCAAAAGTGTCAAAGATACCACTCCCTTTATATTCTTTTTGGCAAATTATTACATAGGAGTACTGTCCAGGTCAAGTTTGAGATTGGAAGGGCTACAAAACCACTGTGGCAACACTATGCAATACTTCTAATGGGTTTTAAAAAAAAAAAAAAAAAATCACTTACTTTTCAAGTTGTTAGTTTGTTCTGTCAATTTAAGAAAAGGACAAAGTGGCTCCAGGAATCGACATTGTGCATAACAGCTGTAATATTTTAAATACACTGCATCTTGTTTACCATGATGTTTACTGAAAATCTAGTTGTCAATTTAAAATAAGAACATGGTTGTCATGTAACTCAAGAAGAAATCAAGAATTATTTATTGTTTTAAATTATATTAGCTATTTTGCTATACAGTGACATACAGCACTTGAAAATCTCTGGGACAGAGCTGCTCATTTTTATGTTCACTTCTCAACTCCTGCAATAAATTTATCTTTATTATTGGAGCTCAGTTAAAAACTGGAGAGCTGACTGTGTTAACACTTTCTGTCATGAGCTCTGATGATGGCAGATAGGCTAGAACATCAGAAAAACAACATGGATCTTGATATCACAACCTATCTGTCTGTAATGAGTAAGTCACATGAGAACGAGGGAGAAAAGTATTTGCTTTTGCCCTCTTAGTAAATGGGAGATTGTAGGCTTACATCTCTAAAATTTTCACTAAACAGAAAAAGATGCAAGGATGGGTCTGAAGAGGAAGTTATGCAGGTTTGCTTTCCCCACTCCTTTATTTGAAGTTTCAGGAATGTATGACACGAAGCCTTTACAAAAAAAAAAAAAAAAAAAAAAAAAAAAAAAAAAAAAAAAAAAAATCCAGGCACCTCTTCCTTTGTGTCATCCCATCAAAGTGTGGAAGCAAAAGGAAACTGATTGAAGAGGTAGCAGGGGATTAGAAGATGTGTTTATGAACACATAAAGATTCTGGAACAGCCACAGGTCAAACCTTGCAGAAAACAGAGGACAAAGAATAAAGTAACCAGAGACGTAACCATAACTCAGCAAGATATTACAGTGATCCCTGAGGCAAGCATGTCAGTGAGAATGTCTGTGGAGTTACGAAGACGAAACACCCCTGCAAAAACAGGGAGGTAGATAGCAACATGGAAAAGGAACTTCCTGTTCCTCAAGCCATAGAAAAACCTGGAGCAAAGAGCAGTCAGTGTTTGAGAATGCCATCATATCTCACATACATCTATTAATACAAAGAACTTACTGGAAAGAAAGTGCTGTGATGCAGGCCCAAAATCTCGGTGTGCCTCTTGTAACTGTTTAAGGCGATCCTCTACAGACACCTACACATAAACACACACACACAAAATTTACATTGCATTTACTTTGTAACACCAGGGCCACGATAATAAAAACACTACTTTACATTCATTTTTAGTTAAATAAATTTGTCTGTGTGTCATAGCACTTATTTGACATCCAGCTACTCAAGGCTACTTTTTTTATTTGCCTGATGAAAGTCATGTTCATATCTTGCAGTTTTCTCGTGCGAGTACTGCAGATCAATAACGAACAACAGTAGTTTCATGGTGACTATAGCCAACTGCTGAAGTTTCTGACCTCCTCCCAACCTCTCCATTGCCCAAATTTCCATAGTCAGCAGGTCTCAGTTTGATTGTATTGATCTCTCAGCTGCCTTTCCAGCATGGAGCCATTTTGGAAGATACCACTTCACTGGCTGACATGAGTCCCCCCTGGTTTATTAATTGAAACTGTACTAGCATACCCAGCAGCAGTTTGGCTGTTAAGTTAACTCAATTTGAGGAGGGGAAGAAAAAAACCAAACCAAAACAAACAAAAAACCCAAAACCCATTACCAAATTACATTAGGAAAGGGAAGGACTGATACGCCACATTAATAGTTTTGCTTCTGAGGAGCGACTGATTCAAAACTACTAGCCCAGAAGCTGATGCTCAGTTTTTGAAAATTCAGTCCCACTACCCTTAGCTAGAGAGGTGACAGATCCTCCATCCTTCCCCCAATTCTTTCAGACGCTTAATACCACCCTTAGAAACCAGGTAAAGAAACAAATAGCAGCTAAGTCACAATAAGTATTTCCTACCAAAAGAAAGAGTGAGAAAGTGCAAAAGCTGATAAATGAACTTTAACTGATGTAAGAAACTTCATTAAACCATTCACTGTGAAACTGTGCTTGAGTTTGAACTGTAATCAGGCACATCGATTTACCTTTCTCAGACCATTCAAGTACAATAATCATAACTAAGCAATACGAATCTCTCTCACAGCATACTCTCTTCTGTTGTATAATGCTAAATATGCTACTGCTCACATCTTGTTACAGCTCTACTAATACTCAAGTCATTTTAAGTGAAATTCCCTGCAGAAACTGAACATTCAAAATCAAAATAAAACAGCTTTCACAGGAGCTGGAAACACAACAGAAACATGTACACCAGTTTTCAGTAACAATGATTTGTGCAGTAAAAATACTGCTGTAAGACATAAAAAAAAGTATGAAGCAATAGTTCCCACTAGTCTCCAGGGATTAATGCAGTCTCCTGAGTGAGTAACTGCTGAGACGGCTTGAAAGGAAAAGCTTTAGGTCAAGCCACAGAAGGAAAGACAGCTCCCTTTGTTGCTTTGGTACCACTAAAGTAACACCTGAACAGTAGAAATAATGAACAAATGGTAGTAACGCACCTTTGAAGATAACAGAAGACAGCAAGAAGCAACCCTCCCCTCCCACCTACTGGACACATTTAGAAGAATACCTGTAAAAGTTTCCACCGCATGTTAAGATCATCCAGTTGACGAGACATCTTTAATGACGGATAAAGGTCAAGTGGAGACAGCTGACTGGACAAATCATTCACTGTTTTAACTTTCAAGTTGATGGGAGCAATTTCTTCTCTAAAAGCCTAGAAGAGTAAGAAGCATACATTTATGCTTGATGGACATCTGAGCAGCACAGAAGCCACCATAAACTCAACATGGTGCTGACTTGCCTAATGTGGCAGCTTATCCTAAACAACTGTACACAACTCTCAGTTCTCCAGCAATAAAGTTCACTCACTTTAATATTCTTATTAACTTGTTCACATCCTTCTTTAGAGAGAAACAGGATGAAATTTACCCAAATGCCCATACCCAAATTGCACCCCTAAAACAATTTAAATAAGGGCTTTAGTGGTGCCATATGGCCTTAGATGTTTTCTTTCCAAAAAGAAATAAGCAATGCTCAATCAGGAGCTTTAACAGTATACAGCCTGTCAAGTGCTCTTAAGAAAAACACTTGTTCAGTAACTACAGTGTTCCAGTATTAGGCAGCTGACAAAAATTCAATTTAAAAACTATTATTGAATTAGCAAAGCATGAAGGAATGTATCTTCTAAGTAAAAGGAGTACAATGTTTTACCTGATTAGAGCTGTAGAGTAAAACTATTGCAATGATTAAAAATGGAAATCAAACGGAACTAAATACAGTATTAAGACAAAACTGATGCAAGTTTTAGTTACAGTTGAAAAGATGCATCAAATGTCTTTCTTGCTGTGAGCAGTTAATTGTTCAATCCTATAAACGGGTTGATTAAACATCATGAAACAAGCCAAAAACAACTGGAAAAAAGAATTTCTTTGGACAATTCAATTATTTGCCTCCCTTCAAAAATCTCTCTCATCAGGCCCAGGAACAGAAGGCACCTACTGGCAAGAAAGTAGCGTTTGGCTTCTGGACGGGCAGCAGGCCCCTATTACTTCAGCAGATGTTTCAGTTTTTCAACAGCCCTAAAAATCTAAAAGGCTTTGCTTTGCTGCTCTTTACAGAAAAAGCCATCAAGATATAACAAATCACTTCTTAACATGAGAATAAAGAGCTATTCGGCATCAGCATCTTAGTGCTTGCTTTAGTATCTATATTAAAATATAAGAGGGGGAGGAGGAGATGCATTACTCTTCTCAAATCAACAGCAGTTCTGGATATAAATCAGCTTTGACTGCCTTTGTTTTAAAGATTTTGGTTCCATTAAACCTGAAAAGAACTACAAAATTTGGAGAATGAGGATGCTTACATTGATATATATGAAATAATGCAGTCCTGTGCTAATTTTGTATGAGTCCGCAGGCCATGTATACACAGAGAGAGTATGTGCAGAAAACTGGTTGCAGCCCATCACCCTTCATTCTTCCAACAACAGCATCCCATGCTGAAGACATGGCTGGTCAGGTACATGACCCCAGGATCCTCTAATCTTTTGCCATATTCATTCTTAAGCTTAAAAACCGAAAAGTTATGTTTGTGAAACAGAAGATTGGTGATAACTGCTAAATTTGCCTAAACCAGCAATTTCCTCTACCTACATGTGCATACCCACATGTTCTCCTGGAATCCCTGATATTCAGGCACTCCCCCAAGCACTGCGTTGTTTCCAGTCAGCTTTCCTGGACAATGTTAGTTACCTGAAGGCATTCCTTCTTTGGGGAGCTCTGCATTACTCAGTCCCTACCCAACCCATGCCACTTAGCAGGGGATGACTACTACCCATCATGAGCAGCCATGCCTTGGGGTGCTGGGCCCTGCATGGGTGGCCTGGAACCCTGGCCGCAAGAACCGGTATGCCTATCAGAACATTATACGGTAGTATGAGTTCTTCACTTTGAAATAATCCCAAAGAGAAGCCAGGCCAAAGTAAAAGCAAATACAATTTTTCACTCATACAAGCTAAAATACACAATAGATGTGTGAAGTTTGTAAAAGTTAAGGAACAGAAATTGAAACTACATATATACTTCTGTATGACTAAAAGAGCTCTCAATGTTTTTCTAAGAAGAAAGCTATACATGATGGCCAAACAGATCTGACAGCTCACCACTACAAAAAGGACAGAAGCTTACTGTCAACTGCTGGGACGGTAATTGCCTCAGCTCATGCATACTCCAGTGCCTAGGCAAAGTTCCAAACACACCCATGGCCTAACTATAGATTAGACAGTATTTCTAGGAGGAAAATATTTAAATCCTAGAACACATCTTTTTTTCATTTAATGAATGTTATATTCCGTACACATCTATAGCTTGCTGATCACATGTGGTTATGCAATCACAGCTGACACAGAGAACGTGGCAAAGTACTGGACTTTCTTTGAGACCTCAGATCTAGTCTTTAAAGAGCACTTTAAACTGTATGCAAGAACTTAAGTATACAGTGTATACATATCCAATGTGACTAGGGGTAGAAGAATGGAAGGGTCTGATTCTCACACAGGCTAAATATTTCCCAGGAGTTCCACACTTACTGTAGTTTTCTCAATGTGATCTGGTAATGAATCTATAAGCAAGTCTCCCACAGGTTTCCAGCCATTCCTCACGTTTTCAGCTTCCTTCAAGTCAGCATCAAGGTCATCCATGGCACACTGCAAGTCTTTCAGTTTTTCTAATGCTTTGTCCACTTGCTTCTGCCAGATACTGGCACTGGCATTTAGGTTCTCCCATTTCTCTTTTACCTCTGATGACTGCTTCCGCATAGCTTTAGCAATCCTCACGGTTTTCTCCTCAGGGGTCAACTCTGAAGAGGGAAAGAAAAGTTACACTGTTTATTTTTTCTCTTATTCATGTCTAGTTAAACAGACAGTGCTCCTGAGGTACAAGCTCAAGACAGCCAGTAAGTCCGGAGTCAACTGGTAATTTATTTCAGTAGGTACAAGGTAGAAGAAAGTCCACCTTGCCATAAGTGAAATAAACCTTAATCAATCCTGATGACAAAATAGAGCTTGATCAGAAGACAAGAAACTATTCCTGACTTTTATTCCTATTATGATATCTGCAAAGCAAAGGCAGCTTACTGCTGATTTGTTATTTTTAGAGGCACAGGGGGAGGAAAGAAAAGATCATTCTTGCCTCCTAGAAGCTGCAATAGGGTATATGGGGACAATTTCATGTAGAAGGAACAAGAACTGTGCTTTGTTCCTGGATCACTTACCACCACTTTTCACCCTACCCCCAGGATGACTCTTCTCTTCCTATTTGCTAGCAAAAACCAAGGTGTACTAAGTATGATGTGGTGAGCAGTTCTGCAGCTCTACACCCACTTTTCTGTCTTAACACCAAAGTCCTGAAAGGCTGTTTTAAATAGATTTTGCAAATCTAAAAATGTTCAATGAACCTGCTGACTGAAAAAGAGCCAAGCTTATAGTGAACTATTTCTCACAAATTTCAGGCTTATGTGTCTAAATTCCATGTAAACCAGCAACCATGGAAATCCCATTCATGTTAGCAAAGACCAGCTGCCACTGAACAAGCAAAGCCAAAGTGGGCACACACACAACCTCAGGACGCAGTCAGAGAAGATGATACTGATTATTTCAGTAAATTGCTTATATTTAAATCCCCAGTCCCTAGTAAGTCTGCAAGGCATCAGACAGAACTCCACACCACAGACATGCCTCAGCCCTCCTTTGACAACAAGACTGAGTCAGCTGGTGGCTTCTCTCTTCTCCACAACAGAAGATTTCTGCAAACCAGTCTGGTGGTCTGTCAATAACAGAACATGCTGCTTTTCCTGGGTCTTCAATTTGAGACCGAGCAAGACCCAGGAGTCAGAAAGCTAAAAAGAAAACCCTAAGACATCCCCAGCAGGTCCTGCTATCCACTGCTCAGAGGGGCCTTGCTGAAAAAAGTCACGGGTAGCTTCCTTCACTAGGGGAGAGCTGCTTCAGTGATGAAAAACAAACAAAGCCAGTCTCAGAGGATTCTCTTTCTACATAACAACCTTGCAGTTTCTGGAGGCAGAGAGGCACGCAGAGGAAACTTGATATAATGTAGAAACAAAAAAAGGGGAGAGATGTGGCATACACTGAAACTAAGCCAACTGGCCTCCTATTCACTCCTATATAAAACCCTTGGAAAAGGTTTATCACAGTATTCTTGTGACTAAAATTCAAGTGTTGACTATGAATAAATGACACACAACCATGCAAAGATGAGAGCACCACTTTTGTCAGAAGTCAAATGAGACATACAAACTTCTATTTAGTGATATACTGTCTTTAAAATTATTATAATTAAGCTTGGCACTTCTAACTTGGGGGAGGAAGGCGAGAGGGGAACATACAAAACATGGAGGGGGAAGAAGCTTTTTGCTGTTCAAAGGCTAGATGAATGCCAAAATAAATGCACTGCTACAGTTGAAAAAGTTCTCTTACTATACCTCTGATGATGCAGCTATTGTTCTATAGCATTCAATACAGGAAAGCACACTGCAAGTAATTAATATAAAATAAATCATTAGAATACATTCAATTTGTTGCTGAGAAAGGCAGGCACATTCTTCCCAGATGTGAAAGTAACAGGGAGCTGTTTGGATCAAAACCAGAGTTTCTGCCCACCGATTCCACACATCTGTTTATTATTTTTTTAAAGTTTTTTTCAAATCTTGTTAACCCATATTAGTCTTGATACATGCTAGACTACAAATACCACAAGACCAGGTTGGGGACAGGATGTTGCCAAACGGCCAAAACTTGCCCAAAAGCAAAAGGCAACTTGTGAAGTGGTTACACAGAAGAAAAAAGTACCACCAATGGTAAGCAAAGGAGAATGGGAGGCACGGACAATCAACAAGAGCCAACATCACCAGAGGAAGGGAGGCACATACCTATGCTGTAGGTTGCAGAGCATGTTTTGACTTCTAGAATTAGAAAAGCTCTTTAAAAAAGAAACAAGAGCCATTTGAAGAAAGAATGGAGCTGAGAAGGACAAAAGAAATTCTGAGCTTACCAGTGTATTTCAGTGACTTGCTGGGTGTCATAAGCTATCACACAAGAGCACTGTTCATGTGCACTCTGCCTGCAAAGGCAGAGGTGAGCCAGGCTTAGGGATACTGCAATAGCAAGAGGGTATTTGAGAAGAGGAATTTAGGGAAGAAAAGTTGTGAAAAAACCCTGCAGTGCTTAGATGCAAAGGGATATAAATTATACATGTAGCTCTGGGATATAAAGACATGGCAGTAACCCACCATTTGCAATACTGATAGACCAGAATAAAGATGAAGACCAAAGATAGGCTGTGATAAATTGTACCTTGTCTCTAGAATTCCAGCAATTCACAATAGAATAAACTACCTCATAGGACAATAAAGTTCAGGGATGATCTTTACCCCAAGCTTTGCAACAGATTTTAGAAAAAGGAAAAGAAATAAAGCTTAAGTTGTAAGCAAAACCCCTTTCAGATAAAACCCGTTGTTTTAAACAAAAATCAGCTACAAATTGCTTATGTAAAGATATCAAAGTTGTTGTTACTGGAAGTAACTTTGGAATTATTCACCGCTAAGAATCATAATATATCATCGATGAATGAATCACAATCCACTACAGTCCAGTGAGAAAGGGACTGTGAACTATCTAGAAGCCACGCTAAATTGCAGCATGCAGGGAAGTTGCACCTAGTGGCAGAATTCATAGGATACCTCAACCTATGATATCCTATGTTACAACTATAGTTTGAGGGCAACCAGGCCTCAGGAGTAAAAGCTGCAGGACTTTAAATGAGGATTAAGGGAGCACCAGAGTTAGAATGCTTTACAGAAGGAAAGGGAATACTAAGCTTCATTGAAAAGGGACAGAAAATTGCAGACCCAGAGTAGGAAGCCTCCTTTGCTAGCATCTTTCACATGTGAATAGAGGGGACATTATACCCAGAAAATGGACTAAATAGAAATTACATATATGCAAAGCTGCAATCTACTGTTTTTATCCAACGTCATGAGCTTGCATCATCCTTTACCTGTTATCAGAGCCAAAACCTACCAATTCTGCATAAAAGAGTAGAAAGTTGCAAGTGTTTAACAGTTCGAAACTAGATTATTAGCGGGTCTTTTAACATTATCAGCCACTTCACAAGGAACATGCTGAAAGAGCATGTAAGAGCTGAAAATCTTGCAAAACTTTCTGGTTGTCCGTAAAGGTACCGACACAACAGATTCAATGAGTGCTTCTTGTTCCAGTAGAAGCAATCAGGAAAAAAGTGGCTGTAGCAATAAATGGGAGTAGAAGAGGTGAACATCTGCCTGACTTTATTTGTCTGGCCAGCTAAAACAAGACGGTTTTACTCATGACAGACTAGTCACATATTTTGGGAGAGAAAAAAAATTCCAGATTGACTGGGGTGATACAGGTATCCCAACAGAATGGAAACGCAAAACTTCTTTTAAGACCATTTGTCAAATCAGTGTCATCATGTAAGGGTATGTGCCACATATTTTATTTGAAAAATATTAATTCATTGCAAGACCGCTTTCTTTTACAAAAGCCTTAGAAGTGCTTGTAAACTTGCCCTAAAAAGACATTTACTAGGGAAATAAAGCAAAGCACACATTTCTATGAGCTATAAAACCATTCAGCATCTATTCATTTAAGAGAGAAATACATCTTGTATAACTTCATGTTTTCCATCATGAAAACCCAACTTATTAATGAGCAACACATTACTTTTTTCAAGCAAATAACACATTCTCCAAGATACTGGTTGCGTGGCATAACATCATAAACTTTATTAAAAAAAAAAAAAGTCTTAACAGTGAGAACTTTCTTCTATGAGTTTGGAATTCGTTTCACCAGTCTGTCATTATACACACTGGCAGACAGAGATCCTTTTTGCTGTGAAAAAACGCTACACAGTGGTGGTTGTTTTTTTTGTCCCTACTTAATATAAAGTCTTCTCAATGATCAGCTTTTTATTTGTTTTTCACTCTCTCTTTTTTTTTTTTTTTAATGGTACTTATCACATCATCTCCACTTCAGCAGCTGCTCAGAAAGTAAGAAAAGCCTATACTCACTGGACCATCTGTTTACCAGAGAGGAAAGGTATTAACTGACCTTGCAGTCAGGGAGAAAGAGCAGGAAAAAAGTCTGCTTCTGTAGTGGAAAAAAAACTTGATTTTAATAAACATTTTTTGTCACAAACAAAGCAATGAAAGCACTAACAGCTTTTCTGTGTCTCTAGCAGAGTGCCATGGAAGGAAAACTTTCAAGCCTGAACTTTACAGCATATAGCTTCCTTACGTGCTTACATATATGGAGAATACTGACCCAGGAAAGTTATCAGTGAAGAAAATTCTTCTTGCTTAAGGATTTATTTTAGGTCTCTTGAACTATTCCTGGCTCGAGCAGTATCTAAGCAACTAAGCTTGATTCTAAGCAACTTTGCTTGATCTTCATTATGTGGACTTGAACTAGTGATCTCTTTCCATCTTGCCACAATTACATTTCCTTTCACTTATGCTATATTCTTAATAAAATATACTAGAACTGGAGCTGACTTCATGCCCCCTCCCACTCTTATTATGTCAAACATTGTATCTTCCTTGGTTCAATCAATCTTTGCAGCAAAAAACAATGGGTGACACAGCATTGCAATCATTATGACCAGTTTCAGAGCATTTGAACAGACACAATGTCACTTTGTCAAACTCCTAAACAGAAGAACCAAAAGCAGTGCTATCATTGCATGATGAAGTCTTTAGCATCATTCCAGTGAAAGCATTCTCTGGGTTTCTAACAACCTGGACAGAAAACTTAGTTCTGATAGGATGGGAATAGGAAGTTTAAAGCATAAGCAGCGACTGGTTAATGTGGAAATGTAGCAATTAGTCAGGCTCCAAGCACACAACCATGCAAGCATAACCCAGTATGTCACCTTTTCTCTTATTCAAATATCTATTGCATATGTAGTTCAAACAAAGAAAACACAAAGTCATTTTCATCTTAGCCCATTTAGGTTTTCTTCTATCAAAACTGAAAGTTCTTCAAACCAAAGAAATATAATTAAATAAAGAGTGAATAAAGAAAGTCTCTGCAGGATAGAAGACAAATTACCTTTGGTCTGCAGCAGACAACATTGCGAAAGCAGAGAAAATGAAAGCTGTTAACCTCACGTGTGATGAATACTTCTGGAAAGGGCCCAGAGTATGGGCTCCAGATACAGACAAATGAGAACAATGCTAGCAAATATAGGTAACCTTTAATAATGGTTCTTGATATTTCCCAGTGGGTGCTGGTGGGGAAGACACAGAAAGACAAAACAAAGACAAAATAGCTTCTAGTTAAGAGATAATTAAGTTGTCCCATAGCATCTATCTCCATAAAACTAAAGAAGATTACAGCAATCCTGAGAACCATGCATTTATCCGGCATAACCAGTGCAATTTGTCAATATAATCAAAACACATATAATACTTCTCACTGAAAACAAGCCACCATCTTGTAATAAATGGTGTGATCCAAAGCAAGTTCACAGCACTTTTGCACAGTGGAAGCCCAAAGTTTGTGTTGCTCCAGGAACACAAACCAGGTACGAATTCAGTTTTAGCCCACTCCTGCCACAAAACAAGAAAAATCCAAATATAACAGTACTGTTATAGCATCACCAAGCTAGTACGTCTTCTTCCAATTCCTGTTGAAGGGAGAGTACTAGTGGGGAGAAGGCTATCACCACTGTATCCCAGTTACTCTAGGTAAGCAAGGAATTAATCCTATGTTTCTTTCCAAAGAATCTGCGACTGCAGATTGTAAACAGGCCTTTTATTTCTCCCAAAGATCAATAAAGATTTTTTTCTGGCACAGCACACATGGCAGGTAGCTCCTCAGCAAGCCTGCAGGAGACAGATACATCCCCTAACAGCATTTCAAAACAAAGGGATCTATTTTGTTCCAAAACAATACAAAACCAGAAAATAATGACATGTCAGGCAGCACAAAAGACAGGGCTCCCTGACTTGATGGCATCCTATAACAACACAGGACTTTAAAACACCCATGCTCCAAACTTTTTTGAGTCTTCTAAGCAAGTTTCCTCAGCCTGTTTTCTCCTCTATACACTTTTTGTTTAACATTCTGCAATTTCCAAATTGCTTTCTTGAGGCTCATTTACAATGTTTTTGAGCTATGTTTGCTCTAGAATGTAAGAAAGGAATTTTCTTTCAAACAAGGTCCTAACCTTTGACATCCATCAGTCATCTGCGTTGCTAGATGTGTAACTGAGAGCTCTCTTGCAGACAAAGCTTTTCTGGTTTCTGGAGTCTTTAAAACAAGGCAACAGTTAAACTTCAGGAACATGGCTTCCACCTGGGAACCATCCTGTGTTTCAGCTAAAACCGGGCCATAGTACAGCATGCAGGTCAAGAGTGTATATAACTCTGCTTATATCCTGAGGTCCTCATGGTTAAAAAAAGCAATAATCTAATTAACCACCATGCCCTTGGGCCAGTCTGTTTCCAATACTCATTTGTTAAAAATTCAGGCTTAAAACTCCTGGAAGTTTGCACACCACTCAGCAAATGGAAACAACTTCCTTGAACTTTACTAATATGACTCCAAGCAGGCAACAATGTAGACTCTACAGATTCAAGGCTCTACCCAGGTGGACTAAACTTGTCGGGTGATTAAGAGATTGTCCTGGTTTCAGCTTAATTCAGAGTTCATTTTCTTCCTAGTAGCTGCTACAGTGCTGTGTTTTGGACTTAGTATGAGAACAATGCTGATAACACGCTGATGTTTTAGTTGTTGCTGAGTAGTGTTCATCCTAGTCAAGGACTTTTCAGCTCCCCATGCTCTGCCAGGGGCACAAGAAGCTGGGAGGGGGCACAGCCAGGACAGCTGATCCAACCTGGCTACAGGGCTATTCCATACCATATGGCGTCACGCTCAGTATAGAAACTGGGGGAGCTGGCCGGGGGGCAGCGATCGCTGCTCGGGGACAGGCTGGGCATCGGTCAGCGGGTGGTGAGCAATTGCATTGGGCATCACTTGTTTTGTATATTCTTTTATCATCACTATTATTATTATTCTCTCTTTCTCTGCTGTCCTATTAAACTGCCTTTACCTCAACCCACGGGTTTCAGGTTTTTTCGGTTCTCTCCCCCATCCCGCCGGGGCAGGGGGAGGGTGAGCGAGCGGCTGTGTGGTGCTTGGTTGCCGATCGGGGTTAAACCACAACAGAGATGTATTTGAAAAGGAGAGAGATCCTTCGTTTGAGATTCTCTCATGGGTAACTGCACATTTCTCTAATCTTATGAAGAAAATCTCAAAAGTCACAGTGAATGAGCTCCAACTAAGACAGAGGCAGCAATGTTCAAAACGGTGTAAGTAGTTTCTGGGCATGATTCCACTGACCTCCAGTGGGCCATATCCTTTTCATTCTCCTAAGCACTTTTAATTTTCACACTCAGGACTTCATACTCAGCCCAGCTGCATAGCAGAGAACAAAAAACTATTCCAGTGGTGCATGGTAGCTAGTGGACAGGCACAAGTGGTTGGGAATAGAAATGCTGCCTGCTGTACCCATTAGAAAACAGTAAATTGTCTATTTCCAGTAAATTGGCAACTGTAAATTCCTATTTCCTTCCTAAGAGGAAAAATTATGGCAGAGAATTTATCCGAAAGTGTTCTGTGGTAGGAAACAAAGAAGTTCAACTTTCATTTATGTCTGAAAGAGGTGAATATATTGTGTATCTGCAAGTTTAAATCAAGTATATACATGCAATTCACTGATACCTATCACTATATTTCTCTTATAACACAAATGTGATTTATGGGGTTTTCCACACTTTCAATTAAGAGGAGATAACAGATAGTAAATATTTAATTTGAAATTATGTGTTTTTCACAACCCCCTTTGCTACCAAATAACAGCTTTCAAAGCTAGGAATCCGATTGCCATAAGAAAAATAGAAGCTACTGAAGTACATTGACAACACTGCAGACTCCTGGAAACGTTTACTATTGCAGTGAGAATCGGGGTAGAGGCCTGCGGTAATCTGCTAGGATGTTAGTTTATGTTATCTTCTAAAAAAATTATCTCCACTCACTCACTGCATCAGTGGAATTTTAAGGACAGAATTTCAGCAAAGCTGTATCATTGGTTCATAGAACCCTGGGGACAGAAAATATTATTTCTGCTTTCCTTTGTGTTTCCCATGGCCTGTAAACTTACCAACAGTACAGGGATCTAAGAAGACAACTGTAACTATGCCATAGAGAATTATAATTAACATTTTTAGACATAAGTTTTCTCCTATACCATGGACAAGTGACAGCAAAACTAAAAAATGTGAGCATTTCCAATTTCCTTATCCTGTCCATCTATAGAATTCAGCAGCTGGCCTGCTGGTTTATCAATCAGCTCTACTCAGATGCTGAAGCAGATCAAAGGCAGGAAGAATGCGAAGCTTGCTTTTTTTGGATGGGGCCTCCCTATGGAAACATGGCAAAACAAAATCAGAAGAAAAGACAGATGGGAGATAAAATTAACCCAGAAGGAAGTTTCTTGGAAGCTGAGGAACTGTGTTTGAATGTACCAGTTACTACACGTACAGTAGCAGGCCAATGTGGGAAAGAAGAAACCAAGGCTTGCTTGTAACCTGATTTTACATTCTTGTGATATATCTGAAATGAACAAGAGCATTATAGACAATAATGGGTTATCATAAGGCATCCTGTAACAAACGTTCTCTTTGGATGGAACAATGAATATATGTATGTATGCACTGGTCCTTAAAACAGGTCTCAGTCAGTCAAGATCAAAACTGATTCTTACCAGTTTTTTCCTAAATGTCTCTCATTCCTTGTCCTTGCAACAATGCCCTCCCTGGCATGAAAAGAGTGAGGGCAGGTGGGGGGGAAGAAGTGGATGGAAAGGGAGAGGTTGAAGAAAATAGAAAGTGATTTTACAACCTTTATCCTCCTTGGGTTAGCTAACCCTCCCCCCTAAACACCCCTGCCATTACAGAAGGTAAGAATGAACCTCAAGAAACAGTGATTTTCCAATTAATGCAATTATGATTTAAAAAAAAAAAAAGTTTTTGCTATTTGTATTATAGAAGCAGTCAAAACCATGTTCAAATCATGACTGTACAGTGCTGTGTACTGCTCATTAATATTTTTTTCAAGACAGACTGTCAGCTTACAATCCAAAACCACACTCCTTCCCCTTTAGCAATATGAAGTATTCTTCACTGAAATTAACAAGTTAAGTTTAATCTACTGCAGAGAATACCAGTGATCAAGAAGCTGACAGAAAATAAAATTAAAAAAAAAAAAAATTAAAACCAAACATAAGCCCACATCCACAGCCTTCACTGAAAATGGTTAATCAGAAGAAAAAGTGTGTGTGTCTGGATGTCTTCAAATCCAGAGATGCGGCTTTCTGAAGATCGATGGCATTATTTGTCAGGAAAAAATTTACTAGACTTAGTCCTGGGTGAAGCTTAACAGCTTATGGTATGTAAGAGATCAGAGCAGATGATTCAAAGACACCTTTTGGCCTGAAAGTCTACAGAAAGTGCAACACCGCTCTGTGCGGGGTGCAGGTGCCCACTGCTTGCAGCAGGAGCTGCACGGGGGCCTCTGTGAGGAGGGCCCAGGACTGCCCCGTACTGGGGACAGCCAGCTCCAGAAGACCCACCACAGGGCACAGCTAGGGCCCTCAGCCACGCTGGTGGCACCTCAGGGAAAGCACATTTAAGAAACAGCAGAAAACACCAGAGAGGGAGAAGGAGGGAACAGAAAGGAGAAACAGCAGACGGAACACCAAGATCAGAGGAGGAGGAGCAGCTCCATGGTGGGGCAGATATTCCCTTTGGAGAGGCCACACTGGGGCAGAGGAAAGATGTGAGAAGAAAGGAACAGCAGAGAGAAATGGCTAGGCTCACCGTGGACCCCACACCTTCCTACCCTCTCACACCACTCGTTGCCCTGTTGAAGAGGCTGAGCGCGGCCTGCAGTCATAACAAGGGGGGAAGGAGACAGGAATGAAGGAGTCAAGTTGAGCCTGAGAAAGGGGGAAGGAAAGCTGTGGGTTTAATACTTATCTTTTTATTTGCCACTACCAAAACAGTAATTTAATATTTATTTTAAATGACAAGAAATAGTTTATTTTCCCCAAGCTAAATCTCTTTGGCCTGTAAGTAGTTTTAAAAGGATCTGCATTTGTCCCCATCTTGACCCATCTTTCTCACTCCTGTTCTTCCCATATTCTGCCTCCATCCCGCTGAGGTGGATGAAGTGAGCGGATGGGTGGGAGTCTGGCTAATAGCCAAGACTAATCCACGATGTGCTCAAAAAAGGAATGTCTATGGAACTATTGAGTGTGAAGAAGGAACAGGAAAATAAGTTCAATGAACATCTATGTAGCTTCCCAGCTGGAGCATATTTGATCTGTTTTCAAATATGACGACTAGACAAGAGACACTCATATATCACTTGCAGACCATCTGCCTGGCCACTATTGTTATGTAGTTTACCATGATAATCAAATTTCCTGCTATTCTGTTATCACTGCCCTCTGTATAGCACGATGTAATAACAATAATGATAATGCTAATAATAATAATAGATTGCATTAAAAGAATTTATGATGCAGCTCATCATCTGAAGTTTGCTCTTGCTCTTTCAGTCAACACTAAATCATTGATATCAACCCCTGCTAGAAAATAAACATTTTACACTGGTAACATTTTATGCATTGGCATTATTTGTGTTGGGTGGTTCTATGGCTTTTGAGAGGAGAGACTCTGACTTCAAACTTTTGTGTGAAAGAATGAGCAATTAAAAAGCGAGCATTCCTTATTTTCCAACTGCAAGCTTACTTGTGACTTAGATTAAATCATTAGAGATGCAATATATCAAGTAAGTTTGAGAGTAAAGACAAACAGAATTTCAGGAGTCAAGAGTTCAAAAAGGAAGCAGTAAGATACATTACAGCAGCTAAAGTACCAGAACTAAATCACAGGGAAAAATGGTTCATTGGCTTTAATCACCAGCTATTCAAACATTATCACAAAGTTGAATTAGGGAATAGGAAACCACATAAAAATTTGCACAGAAATATCACAAAGTACGGATGCAGGAAAGATTAGCTGCTTCCATTGAACAAACTTGAAAAGTTTGCTATGGACATGTATAAGAAGACATATGGGAAGAGAAAACTAACTCCTGATACAAGCGGCTACACTGTAATTCTGTAAATTATACAGAACAGTAAATTATTCACATCTTACAGCAACTGATATTTCTGTAAAAGTAGATTACTACCTTCTCCAAGAACAATTCTTATGTAATTAAAAGTAAGATTTTATAATGTTTTAGCTTATATCAGAAACATAATTCTAGGACTTAATTACATAGATATTTGGTATATTTTTCTATTTTGTGGTTATGGGGGATGGGCTGGAGGAAAATTATTACCTCCTTGTTGATCTCTGATATAGACAAATATCACAACAAATACTATGCAAATATAATTTCTGTGATGAGATGTGGTTTATTCCTTAGTAATAATTAATCTAATATTTAAATATTTAAGATTCTGTAATGACTGCCTTCCTAAAGCTGATGCTTTTTACTTCTAATGAGATACAACACTGAATACATTTATTTCTATTTGCGGAGTAAAACTTTGCAATAACAACTTATATACATTTGTATGTACAACCTTGAACTACTATTCTGACTACCTTTAAGGTCCATATGTTATTGTGTTAAGAAAAAAGAACAAAACTGATGAGTGAAGCGTTTCGAATCAAAAATTGGAAATGGAAATAGAGATTTTTCTACTTCTTCATTAAAACGTGAGTACTTACAAAGCAGAGTAGTAGTACTTTGAGGCTAAATCATTGAAATAAAAGCAATTAGGATGTGGTTTGGAAAATTATGAAGTCTAAGCAAGTGATTGGGATATAAAATACGTACTAGAGACATACAAGTCCTTTTTCTTTCCTTTTCCTGGAAGAGAGTATTATCTGACCTGTTTTCGAATGCAAGCTCCGTCTTGGTTCCTCAGGCCCCTCAATTGGTTGGTCAGCAAGGAAAACTCTTGCCTGGTCCACAGCATTGAGAACTGCTTGCTCTTTATCCTTCAGTTCACGCCTTAGTGCCTTTTGGGAAGGGAAAAGAAGAATGCCATTTGAAACTTGATCTTGTGAACAACAGATATTATACCATGTTCTCTGTTTTCACCTCTCTGACCAAACCTGTCTAGTGAGTGAGTAATAGCCAACATGTCATTTAGCTGGCAAGATAAAATGTAAAGTTTACAAAACAGAAATGGCAAGAAATTAATTAAGGCTAGAAGGGTAATTTTTATAGAATTGACTTGAAGAATTGAACACAAGAAAGATGATGATGGTAGGTTTTATAAATACTCACCTAACAGAAACCGAAACTACTACATTCAACTTCTTTAAAAAAGGTAAAATTAAAGGGTTTATTGCTATTAACAGGGTTAATAATATGTAGTAGATTATTACAACAAACTATTTTTCTTTTTTGGTAACTGGAGTAACAGAAAATTGCATCTACTGAAACTTCAGAAGATAATTTCACAACTGCTAAAAAGAATTGCAAGAGTACTTTACATTCCTTAGAAAATGCTACCTCTTATTTGTGTCTCCTGTTTATTAATATTTTTAAAACTTAGAAGACATGTAACCAGAACTTTTACGATGAGAATACATTCTGAAAAAAAAAACCAACCCAAACTTTCAAACTAGCAAAAACTATTTTAAGCCTTATTATGCAGAAACAATTGAGCCTTATACACAGAAAAAAAAAATCAATTTTTCTTTAAGATATTTTCATGCTAATGGAAATTAATTTCAGGATATTTTGTTATCCAGCAATTATGACTTTATTTAAAGGGTTACGTGTAACCACCTTTTTTTTTAAAAAAAAAAAAGGCATCCATAAGTAGTCAGCTGCAATGTTCTTAAAAAGCATTTTCCTCCATTCAATTTTTTAAGTATAAATCTGTCCCACCTAGAAGGAAAGTGCTTGCATGTTTTATTTGTATTATTTTCTACCAATAGAAACAGAAAAGAAGATACTTTAAACATTATTAAAATGCTATGCTTAGTTTTCCTAATATATGTTCTAGCTCTAATTACAAACTCAAGGCTTATTTTGCTGACACAATCTGCTCAGGCCCCATTCCAGCTCAAGAAAAGAAGGTAGTGTTCACAACACTACATAACAAAACAAGTGCTTTCCACTACAGAAAATTGTGAAAAACAGTTATTATGAAAGTCTCACAAATGCTTCCTTAACCTTCTCATCAATACGTCTCTTGATGCCACAAACACAATAATCACCAACCTCTTGACTTTAGCTTAGCAGGAGGCAAGATGTTATATTTCCCCCCTTCTCCCTCACTTTACTCCTTTACACTCCTCATCTTCCCAAATCCTTCCATTCCTTCTCACTCTACTTCTACTCCAAGTTAAATAAAAAGAATTAAACACAACAAAAACTAATCACTGAAAATATGCTAACCTCCATCACATTTAGGAATTTTCATTATACAGTCCTATCTTCAGTAACCATTAACTATTGTGTTTATACAAAATACTCTTCACAACAGTGTTATCTCTATGTGCTTTTGTATAGTAACAATAATATGAACAATAAGCCCTATTCTTTGTGGGATTCAGTATATACTATGCTTAATTGAAAAACAAAAATTACTTTAAAAACAAGCCCTACTTTGTTAAAAAAAAAATTATTTTTTTTTTTTACAGAAACTGAAGTATTGTAAAAACACATTCCTGAAGAATCCCTTCAAATCAGCACAGTATGCATCAACATTTTAATTTCATATTACACACATTAGAATAAAACTCTTTAAAATCATCCATATTTTACAAATCATGAAAACATTCTCTATGCAGGAATTTGTTTCAGGAAAGAAGGAAAACAGGAAGCTATTATCACAACTGTGCAATTAAGGCTCAAAAATTACTCATTAAAAAAGCTTTTGGTTAGTAGAGCCTGTGTGGATGTATCATTAAAATAAAATTTTAACTTTTAATTTCAAAGATTTTGTCAGAAACAGAGGGGTCATTACTTCAGTGTAAAGTAGGAAATCTTTCTAGAATTACTTTTTTTTTTTTCCCCTATGCAATTTCCCAAATATTTCTGAAGCGTACAGGAAAAAAAAGGAGGCTATGACAGATTTTGAGCCTACTAAGAAATTTCAGCAACTAGAAATAATTTAGAGATGGATCTCTCTTGGTGTGTCTCTCCTGTTTACCTTCACATATTGTGTTCATCAATTTCCCCTGATCATCCTCAATAAAACTTCAATCAAGTTTCACCTGAGAGACCTTGGATTTAATTCTCTGTCCCCCTCCACCATCCGTGCCACTGAAGCTGTTCAAATTGAGGTTGACAACACAAAGATTTTAAGACTTCAGACTTTAAGACTAAGCCCATCAACTCTAAGTCATCCACGGTATTCCTTATTAAAATATCTTGACAAAGAAATCTTTTAGCATGAAAGAAATCTTGCACCTGAAATAATAATACTGAAATAATTTAGTAGTAGAGTATTTTGAGCACGCCACAGACTTCTTACATTATTATTTATATGTTTTTTTTCTTATGCCATGGATGCAAAAATAATTTTTGGAACAGCCACACAGGCCTGCATAACTTTATGCCTTGTTTCTTAGCAATACTCAATGTATCTCCCTGTCTCGCTCTTTCTGCCAGTGAACAAGAACAGAAATGAGAGTCCATGATGCAAGAATAACCAAACATATCAATAATACCCTCTTGTCCTTCCAGACAAACCTCTCTGCAACAGAACCAAAAAGAAACCCACTTATACATCTAATCTTGAGCTCAAATACCATCTGTCTTGAGTGGACTGAAGAAAGATTTCATTGGGAAAAAAAAAAAAAAAAAAAAATCACATCTACAAGAACACTACAGAGTAAAAGTTATAAAAAGCCCAGCAAGGAACATAAAAGATGCAATACTGAATTTGATTATTGTATTAAAGATTTTGATATAATAAGAAGTGCAATCATGTATTTTGGTGTTTCACTTAGTTTTGCAAGATACCTCCCCAATGGCTACTCAGAATGGATGCACCCCTTTCAGTAGAGACGTATTACTGTGTCACTTCATTCTTCCCCCTTGTTTGCCATTAAGGACTAAAATAGTTAAAACATTCATACAGCTTTGAGCGTAGCACGGGTTTTGGTAGAGGAAGAATTCTTTCCTTGTAGCTAGCTATACTCTTCAGGGAGAAAATTAATACTAGAGTTTTGGTATAGACTAAATAAGTAATAAGTGAAGGTATGGCAAAAGACTTGAGAGGCATCTCAAAACTCGTCACTGAAACTGTCCACAAATAAGGTAAACACATGGATGCAAGTATTTTTTGAGTCCTGTAGGGTATGCAGATGTGAATGCAAAATGACAATGTGAAGGCTGAGCACAAAAATAGCACAATTTTTTTTTTTTGCACATGATGGTCCTTTGTATTTATAAAAGTACAATGATATTTTAAAGCTATATTGTTTATACAAAAGGGGGCTGTATGTAACTTTGGCAGTAATTCATACCACCATATTTTGTACTACAATTCTAAATTGTACAATTGGTGTATACTTTAGGTAATGGTTTAAAATGCAAGCTTCACTTCCGTCAGTAATCTGACAGGTGACAGACTACCACTTCCAATAGTCTTAATGCATTTGTAAATTCATTCTTATTTCCTACATAAACCAGGACATGGATTATTAAAGATCCCTGGAGAAACCAACACTTATTTTAGACATTTTTGATTCTTGATTTGAAAAAAAAAAAAAACAAAACACCTGGAAACCTAAAATCTGGTGTGCTGATGCGGTGTCAACACAATCAGTTTTCAGACCTGACCTTAAATAATAGTAGCCAAGAATAATTAAAAAAAATCCTGCTTTGAGACCTGCAAGAATTCTCCCACTGATAGATGGACACAGGCTCACAAAACTACACTCTTGAAATGTTTTATGCAGCATCACACAAAGCAAGAACTACAAAGAGCATCGCAGCATTCATTTTGCAGGTATGAGGGAGAGACATCATTCAAGTTACTTGACTATGGCAGAGTAACCCGGGACCTCACTAACATAATCCTTGTCTCAGGGAAGAGAACGAAGAAGTGTTAGCCCCCTGATTTACAACCATTAGCCAATGATTTACTCTCCATTTTGATTTGTTCCTCTTTCAGTAACTGTGAAACATCTGTTTTTCCCATTGTAACTTTGGTAATTATGTACCATTTATTTTGTTATACCATTTGCCCTCTCTTCATTAGAGAATCTTATGATTTTTAATATAAAATCTAACTTGTCTTACAAGCTAACATTTTTTAACTTACTGTCTGAATTTATAGACAAGGAAGTTGCCTAAACCAAGGCCTTCCAAAATTTCTTGGGAATGCTTTGTAGCTGAAGCCTTTTCTGCTCTTGAAAAATTAGAAAGCTAGAAAAACTTTTGCTATTCATGAATTTTTACAGTGTTTAGTGTATCCTGTAAGCACCTATTTCCTTCAATTGCATCTTAAAACTATATTTCAAGTGTAGCAAGTGGGCTTCCAAAATTATGCACTGCTGATTTACAGCCTCTTTTTTCCTCTCTTGAATTGTACAGGCTTGTATAGAATAATTCAAGGAGCAGATCGGCTTAATAGTTCCAACAGACGAAGGCAAAGCTAATTTCAAAGAAAACACATGGGATGTTTCTTAAAAACAGAACATATTTAAATCAGGTCTCATTATGCACTCTTTCAAGGAAGTAAAGATGCACGTTATTGTAACTCATATCAGTTTATCACATTGTAGCTTTATGTGCCAATCAGCAGCTCCTGTAGCATTTAATTACTTAGTCATCTTTATTCTGCACCCGGTGCCTGAAAAACTCCTGTTACTTTTATACACTAAAATGAAATGGAAAATATAATCCATGGCATATAATAGGATGAGGAGAATAAGTAGGATGATTGAGAAAACTTGAAGAATGGAAAGAGGAATTGTTTATGAAGATCACACAGAAATCAAGCTTGTGACCGAGCCTCTGCCAGCTGTCCGCATCATTAAAGAATCAACTAGAAAGAAAATAAGCACAGCACGTTTAAAAGCTGCTCCTTCACGACAGACACTATTTAATATAACATGCATACATAAATTTCAAAAGTAAATATTTTGGTCTCTGGACACATCTCTATGTGAAAGTCAGTTTTATAGTGTATCTACCCCAGCTGATACAGAATACGTTCAAAAATAAAGAGCAATATTCAATTTGAGATGGTGCATCTCACCATGCGTTTACTTTTCATTACTTCATACTTATAATCTATGTGGCAAGAGAAACAATGAACCTAATATATGACCATTAATGCCTGGAGATACAGAGACACATGCAGCACATAGGACTTCAAAGATGAGACCCAATCCTACATGTTCTGATAATCAGTGACAGTGACCAATACCAGAATAACAAAAGGCAGGCAAAGATCAGAGTGAAAAAAATGAGGAAGCTGTTTGCCTCCGTAATACATATATATTGAGTATTTCAGATTAATTTTTTTTAAATAGAAGAATCTAAACAGAAGTTTAAGATTCGGAGGTTTATCCCACATCACTTGTAAAAGACTTCTCAAAAAGGACCAAAGACAAGTGAATGACGAAGGCTGCATTTTTCTAAATTGTCTCTCCGTATACCATTTATCACCTGCTGCCTCTATTGCTGTAGTGGCAATACAGTGTCCACATAGGGTGGCAACGACTAGGGTTCAACACGAGAGTAGACCTGGAAGTCACATCCACAGCAGATCACTTTTTTCCCTGCATGCACAGGGAAACTGAATTATCAGGACTAGAAGAGCACCAATGTGGGCAGAAGAGAGAATTAGACCATGCATACTAGTGATCTTTTACTAGAGGCCAATAAACGTTAGCTTACATAAGACTTTCCCTTCGATTTTTCAAAAAAGATGCTTCAGGCCAGAAATAGGGGTATTTCTTCACTGAGACTATTTGTCCCTTGATAGCTTCCCTTCCCACTCTGGTCTATGGATGAGTGCATGTGGTCATGGCTATTCACCAAAAATATCACCCACCTCTCTATATGCATTAATAGATATGCATTACATGAAATAAGCATCTATAACTAAATTCTCAAAGTGTTTCACAGTAGTACAGCCAAAAAGATAGAGGATGGAAAGTATGCTTCATCATCTACTGTTCAGACTTACAGACATGAAATATGAAGCTGTTACTAACATTTTAAAAACTAATAAACTAAAAATCTCAGACTGCATCTATTCATGTGGTGACGCTTTAATTAAGAAAGGGTAACTGACTTCCTTCTGAACGTGTTAAAGTACATCAAAAACAGTAAGGCTATTTTCTTCATTTTCTTCTAACAGCATTTTAGAATCAGAAAAACATGTTTTGAAGCCTGTTTGGAAAGTTTTCACTTACAATAACCTTGCAGAGACTTTGAAAGGACTCCTTTGTGGACTAGAAAAGAATCCAATACTACATCGTAATGCAAGAGGTAAGCTCAATTTTCATACAGATTGCATCAAAAAAGACATTAAAAAGCTATTCTTAAATTAAAGAGTACAAGGCTACACTTCTTAAAACAAAAATTGTTTTTCACACAGTTAATGATTTGCCAAGAAAAAACTAGAGATGAAGGGAGACGCTGTTTAATTGAGTAAAGGTTACAAAAAATGAGGCATAATGATGGTCATTAATATGTCTTCCAGCACCAATAATCTTATGTAACTGGATTTCGTATTTCCTAGCCCACTGATGAGACTTTGTTATTTGTGTTTCTAGGTCAATGATAACCAACCCTGGCTGCCCTGAGAATTTTGAAGGGCTCTAGAAAGTGTGGAATGCTTGCAGTTTTGTTTTTTTTTTTTTAAAATATGATTTGGAACTATGTTTGGGAAAAAACCCCACACTATGCATCCCTGAGCTGTTGCCAAAGACTTTATCTTCAAAACAGTTTTTCTAAAAACATATTACTATTGTTCTTCACACAAAAGGAATCTGAGAAGACAGATATCTCAGTGCGTTAACACAAATTCCCCACTGAATGAATTACTGAAATCCTCAGAATTATAGCCATTCTTGACTTCTCCAAACAGATTAGTGGAACCCTGTTGGGATGGGTTTGTTACGCACTTAGCTCATATCCACTGAACTTGCTTTGTTGGGTGTTCTTCTCTTCTTCAAGAAAGCCATTTTTTGAATATTCAACCCTACTTTGCATTTCACTGTACCAAGAGGGATCTCTTCTATAGCTAAGCTTTCTCTCTTATCAATGACAATATTGACCAGGACTGTTAAACAGACAGCAATCTGTTTTTGTTTTGCTTTTATGTGCTCTAGTTTTTTTAATGGAAAAAAATAAATAAAAGTGTCATATAAACAAAATAAAACAAAACCTGCTAGAATACAATGCGTCTTTTGCTCATCCAGCCAGTTACTAAGATAACTGAGCATATTTTGGTCTAAAGCCATTGTAATATAACAGCTAAAAAGGGCATGAGAATCATTAAATTTGATTGTTTGAATAAAACTACACAAAAGAAGTAGATTAAAACAAGCTTGTTTTACATTGCTCGTTACTATGCACAGGAAAAAAAAGTAATGTTTTTAATGGTGCTGTTAGAAAAAAATATCTCTTTAACACACCTAATCAGGATTGAATATAAGAATTCAGACAGGTTGCACCCCAGAAACAGCAAAAATGCCTGAGTCAGAGTGCAGAGTCTGACAGAGACAGAGAGGGAAGCTCTTGAAGCTTTCCACTCTTTGGGTGATGGAAAAAACTACTTATTTTTACACAACCGTAGCAATCATTCTGCTAGCAGTGGAACCAATTTTCAAATGCCAAACGGCTTGTAAATACACATTCAGTTTTACATTAAAGGACTACAATGTGCTTTTGGTGAAGTACATTTAATCCCACCAACCTTTAGTATGGAAACATGACAACCATCCTGTATCAACAACCTTGCAAGAGTAGACTCTTTTTTGTTATTTAAAAAAACAAAACAAAACAAACAACCCTACTCTGATGAAAGTCATGACTAGGTTTGCAGGGCAGAAAGAGAAATGCACATGCAACTTCTGGTTTGGATTTTTCCTGGAGAAGAAGATTACACAGTTCATACTAAAAGGATTAACTGGCACGTTGTGATGTTAACACACATGCTTGTGTTTAACAGTTACAGATGATCAAACCCTCCATTTTAGAACAGATCCAAGTTAACTGCACTTAAAAAGTGAAATACCCTTGAACACTAGGCCAAGGTTCAAAACAAGCTGGAGAAATAAATGCCATCTACATATCATCCATGCAGTCCACAGAAGTATTTTTGGGTTTTGTTTATTTGTTTGTTTGTTTTTGGTTTTTGGTAAGACACAAACACACATATATACAGCTGTAAAATAGTTCACTGTGCCCCAATATATTATAAAACAGTGATATGCTCAATGAAGCCACTTGAGTCCTACACTTACAAATACAGCTGAGGCTGGAAAGGCAGCAAATGCTCTGCATCACTCATGAAAGATCAGGCTATGTAGTACTGATGTGCTTTGTCCTTCAGGAAAGGCACACCTAAGCACCAACCCATAGATAAGGAAAACTGAACAGCAATTTGAAACTTCCCACTCTTATTCTTGACTTCATTACCGGTTTTAGAAATGTTACTGATGAGATATATTCCCATAAGAACCCAACAACTTAAAAATGAACAGTTTAACAAATAATGCATTTCCAGCCATTCCTTTCAGGCATTCAGGTGTTGCTTTGCCATTGACTGATATCAGCAGACTAGAAGGATGACAGGTCGCGATGTAGCAATCACTTCACAATTATTTTGTAATTCATATATTTTTACAGTTAGCTGAAAGGACAGAACCAGATCTAGAGCAAAATCAATTTATACCACCTCTACTGCCTCAATCACTTGAGCAGGACATGGAGTCCACTTTAATAAGGGCTTTTCCTTTACAAGTGACTAGATGACAACAGTGATTTAAAAATCTGACATGAGATACAAAGGTTTAAAAAGCTCAACCTTCTAATAACTATTAGACTTTTAAGGATGAGTGATCTAGAAATTCTGGGCTACACTTCAAAGAACCCCCCCAAAACATAAAACAAAGCCAACCAAATGGAAACAGTGTATGCAGGAAGCCCCAGTAGTCTCCTCATTCCTCCATCTTCAAAGCGGCCTCTTCTTTTTAGGAAAGTCTGTTGGCTGCCATTGCTACCACAAATTTTTTTAATTATAAAAATAGAAGAGTAGCAACTTTTTACTCTCTGTTTGTTTCAAAGAAAAAAAAGGTTCACCAACCATGATGCTTTAGATATGTATGCCAAAAGAAATAATGAGAAACCTTCTGCCGTTTATGTGAAATATGTGAAAAACATCTACGATTCTTATCTGTACAAAGGATTTGTTTAATGTTGAATACTGGCAGCATATACAAACTGAGGGCATCTTCCTATATAGAAGAAAACAAAAGTGATTTGATGGTATCTGTGGAATTAGCATGAAAATGAATTGTCAGTAATTTTTAAGACAATTCTCCATTCTCTAAGTATGTGGAATTAGAATAAACTCCACTATCTGTGCAACTCTGGAAAAAAACACATGACGGATTTTCATGAAGAACCCAGCTTTAAATTCTTGAAGACACAGTCTCTGAGGATTCTGTAATCCAACAGAAGTATCAGGGGCATCCACGTACATCTCTGATTGACAGAAGGTGGGAAGAGAAGTAACCCTCTCTACTTGCTCCATTTTCTTTTGCTTATCCCCCCAACCTCTGCTACTGGCTCCTGTCAGAAACAGGATAACTGCTTATACGAAACTTAGGGACAAAGCAGAACCTTTATTCTAACATGTACAAGAACTGCTGTCCAGACAAAGGGGACTGACACTGAGAAATCAGCAAAGATGCAATGCGATTTTAAATTGTCTGCCAAAAAAATCCCAAACAACCCCATAGGAAAACTCCACTGTACAATGCCAAATAAAGCATTGTAGTGAGTCTATTTCAAAGGTGTTTAAAGAGATTATACTCTCCAAAAATCATCCTTCAAGACAAGGCAATATATCATCAAAATGAAGATCCTTCCATTTCAGATGAAACTGTTTTGTAGAGCTACCTACAGAACAGAAGTTACATTTCTTCCACAGTTTTCATCAGAGTTTTACCTCCTTTGAAGAAGCAAGGGAAATTTGTGTCCTCAATGCTAACTCTACTTAGCTTCAAACTCTGAAACTGTGCAGTGCATAGCATGTAACAGCATAGCTTTGGACAAGTTTTACTACTCAGTTACATAAACTCCAACAAATGAGGTGACGGTGGAAACTATGTCAGAATGTCAAATTCACGTCTCTTCTTTATGGGTAGCAACTGGTATAACTTCTGGTTTTTATATCACAAAATACTCATAGGAAAAGGTGGGGGAGGGATAAAGAACAAAAAAGCTTTTTTATTTTTTATGCATCCTAAACACGCAATGCCTCCCAGCCTGACACAAGACACACAAAACATCTGCTGCATATTAAATGGATTATTATTAATTTAGCAAGAGCACTCAAATATTCTATTAGCACTAGTAACCATATCTATCCGCAGTGTCTTCCACTATTTCCCTGCACCATGCAATGGTAACCACTTAGCTCTTCAACCTAAGAGAAATTCCGCTCTCTTTGCTTGCCAGCAACAGACAGGCTTGGGTTTGTTTAGCCTGTATTATTACTGAGCACTGACAAACTGTCAGTGTTAACAGGCCATAAGATTGTTGATTCAAACTGAGATGACAATACCATTAACAAGTTGGGTGCTGCATTGTTGTTAAGAGTAGTTGAACTCCAATCACCTTTTGCTCATTTTGGGTGATTAAAATTTCCTCTGCATTTCTTCAAACAAACATCAATGGGACAAGTCTAATATGTTTGGTGTCATAAGCTGTTTACTATTAAATGGTACCTACCATATTACTGCAGAGGTCTTGAGAAACATTTTTAGTAATTGCAGCTCAAACTCCAGACACGTAGGAGCAACTTTATGGTATGCAGCACTGTGCATATTCATTCAATATATGAAGATAGGATGCAGTTTGTGAGCATGCCCCATGTCTCACATAAGCAAAAGGTTTCCAGTAACATTAGCCTCCTTAGTGCAAATGGACCTCAGGGTCC
>VZTL01000701.1:48864-66764 GCA_013400535.1 Scopus umbretta
AATATTCAAGTACCCCAGATTACTAAAGGAAAAAAAAAAAAAAAAAAAAAAAAAAGAGTTGTACTACAGGACATCACCTATGAATTATAAATAATCAGAAAAGTGAGATCACTGCCAAGAGTCTCAGAGGAGCATCTCCTGTCTGACAGTTGCATAAGGGGAGGAATATTTCCCTCTGCGGGAAGAAGCATAGGCACCAGAGCCCAGCTGAATGCTAAAGCAGCACAATGCTAGAGACCACTTCCAATCTGAGCCTACCTCTAGTGTTCCTGTTCTGGTTTTTGGGTTCAGTTGTATATGTATGCATGTATGCATACATGACAGAGGACTGCTACTGGAAATCCTTTCAGAAGCAGAAACCCTGTCAAAGCTAATTACTCTTCCTTCTGAGAAACAGTCACTTTGGTTTCTCTTCAGAAGCAAATGGTCTAGACAGACAACTGAATAATTACTAAACAGTCAACAATCTGTTCTCTACTGATGGATTCTCCCTGTGCAGCAGAATACCAGAGAGTCGGGGACAGGCACCAGAAGAGCAGCTACACTGTCTCAGAACAAAGATCCTCTGTCACGAGGACCAGCTGCAAAAGTCATGTCAAACAAATGATGCTCAAAGTAGGGAAAAAAAGACTCAAAATTATCAAAGCTCAACCCAGAAAGTTTTACCCTGTCAAACTACAATTCCTTATTATGCTTGCACCATGAGCTATCTCATCATTTGTTACATGCTCCCCTCTCCCTAATTCCTTAATCATTGCTCTCTGTGTTATTTTACATCACCAAGGTCTCTCCCTGCCTTGTCTCTTTTTGCTCTCCACTATTGCTTTTTCCACTATAGATTCCTGTCTTCAAAAGTATCTACATTGACAGAGTCTTTATACAGCTTGTACCACATCATTGGTTACTGTGATATGACAGATTATACTGGATCTCTGGTTTTGGTCACTTCTCTAAAATTTGCTGTTTCTGGATCACGTGCTAGTACTTCCAACATCTGCTTAGTAGGGAAAAACTACTGTAAAAAACACCACTGTGTAAAAAAAGCAGTGTTTGAGATTGGAAAGATTCTACTGCAGATAATTCTCCAGGTGTATTTGGGAGAGACATGAGGAAGGAATACCTTAAGGGCAACAACACTGTTTCCCTCTGGTTAGTCACCTCCTTCAGCTGGTTCTAGTTGCTGTCAGAAGTTCCAGGAACATGAACTTGACACCTGTGCCCTGTCTGTACAAGGCAATGGTAAACAAAAAAAACCCAAAACCCAAACCCAACCCAAACCCAAACAAAACCCCAACCAATCAAACAAAAAAAGCAAGCCCCAAATCCCACACATTCTATGGCACAGCAGCAATGATGCAGCAGGTATCACAACATAGTTGTGGTGGGTTTGGGGTGGGGATGTTTTAAGTAGTAGAGGACTTTCCCTCATCATGAATCACACCAAGAACAAATAACAAAAAGAACTTCAGGTGGGAGTTTTAGCCTCTTGTCAAACAGGGAACATCCGAACTTGTCACAACATGCAATAGTCTGTATTGCTTTATTAGTTCCACTTCTGCCTCCACAAACTAAACTTGTGCAACATGACAGCCTTACTAGGTCTTTGCATTTTCAAACAGGGGATCTAATAATGTCTCATGAAAACAACAGAAAACCCAGCTGGACCTGTAATTAAACTAAGTAGATAAGCAAAAAACATATGGCTCCTTTCAGTCAACCCTACCAAAAAGAAACTAGGATTAAAACATTGTGGGCATTCAGTATACATATATTAATAAAAAACACTGGGTAAACCTGCTCGAAAGTGTCAGTGTTTTGTGTAAATCATCCAAACACGGGGTTGTGCCCTCCTACTATTCAACTGAGTTGGTTATTTGATTTTAGCTTAATAGAGTTTTTTTCAGTACAAAAGAAATTTACATTCAAATAATCCAGGGAAAGTTCTTCAAAATATCCATGGACAACAAAGAGAAATCTTTGCCTTATTCCCGCCCCCATCACAAGTTCTTATAATAGCTGGCTGCATAAACCATATTTCTTGACTAAAAATACTTCTGTAGGAAAGATTAATTGTTAATTTGGGGGGGGAAAAAAAAGGTCCTACTGAATCTTACTGCAAATGTTGTCATTAACCATTTTTTTGAGGACTACACTGTGGTTTTCCATTTATGAGAAAGAAGTCATTTAATATAACTGGCACTAATTTGGGGTCAATTAGTGAAAGAGACTAGTACTTAAAAGCATAATTCCATGAAGCAGGGCATATTAAAGTTAACTCATCTCCACAAAAACTTTCCCACAGAAGGCAGACACATCAGACTGATCACAAGACTTACTACTTATGCTCACGCACTTCAGTTCCTTTCTCTGCTTTGTTTCTTTTGTTTTTTTGGTATGAATAGCTTTGGGGTTTTGCCCTTTTTTTTTTTTTTTTCTTTAAGCTCTTCAGGCAAAGAATTGGACTATTTTACAAGTAGCAAAACCAGCATTTATTAAACAAGATTTCTTTTTTGCTAGAAACTAAGAATTTGAAACCATAAACAATTTCTCATTAAGAAGCAAAAAAATGCATATGATCAAATTGTTATTTTTAGTCCTTAATACTTAGAAACAAGCTGTATGCAGTGGCAAAGCTACCTAGTAAAGGTGTGGAGAAAAATAGATGCAATGAGTAAAATACTGAAGATATAGACAATAACACTAAGAACCAACACAGGTAATGTCTTAAAACCAAAAACTAGAATTGGTTGTAGTGACTGGTTGCCATCAGGAATAGCAACAAATATTCTGACATATCTATAACAATATTTCCCAGAAACGTAAATATCAGCTTAAAGCCATTAAAAAAAAAAGTGAAAACATGCAAACAAGCAGTGCAGCAAGGCACCTGTACACTGGTCCCTTACCCCAGAAACCCTTCATGAAAAGTGTACAACATAAATACATATTTTAAAAACAGTAAAGGAATTTCACTTATTTAGTTCATTTATATTGTATTTAGTAATGGGGTGCTCTAGCTTTAGTGCTTCTAAGTCAGGAAAGAAATCATTGGTTTCTTAGAAATTTCTTCACATTCATCTACAAGTATGATCAAAATGCAGTTTTCTTGCTATATAGAGAGATTCTTAGACCACACACATCATCATAGTACCTAAACATTTTCCAGGATAATGTTAAGCACTGAAAAGAAAAGTACCTTTGTTTTTATATACCATGGGTTTTTGTTTGTTTTATATACTGTGCATTTACTACCATCCATCTGGTAGCATAAGTAGGAAGACGTGGGTGAAAAAGTGGTTTGAGTAACTGCAGCTAAGCAACTATGCTCACCGGACTAAGAATCTCTTAGCAGCCAGAAATGTCAGAAGGCATTATCTGCATGCTCATACAGAAGAGTACAAGATCATCAGAAAATCATCACAAATGAGGCTGACCTACTGAAAATGAGAAATCTTAACCAAGCATGACTGTCTTGTAGCTTCAGACTCCTCGGCGCGTTTTCTCTCTGCCCATACACATCACCTCCTCTCCGCTTAGCTCTGTCCACTGCATCTGAGCTCTAAGTTACCTCTGAGCATCACAAATACAGCATGACAGAGAAAAATGCTGATTGCTTGCACATCGCTGGTGTTGAAGAAGCTGCTACATGGTCAGTTCCCATACTACCTGTTTGCAGACATTAAGCACCACTGCAGAATTAATTATCTTTGCAGAATGCCAACATAAAACTAAGTGTTGAATATCAGAAAGACAGTTTTCAAAGAAACTTCCATTAGGCTCCTTTCTCCAAAAAAGGCTAGTATCATCATAGCACATCTCTGCGCACCTCTACCAATTCTTGCAGAAGAAAAGCTGTAAGCAGAGTTTAGGACTTTTCTTTAATAAGCAATTTGGGCTGGGCTTGGATATTTATTATTGCAAATAGTAGTTCATCTTTTAGCTCAGTTTCTCAGTGTAGCCCTTGAACATGGAAGACTGGATATAAGTTAGGTATGCACAACTTTACAAGCATCTTTTCGGCTAGCTTATATTTGCCTATGTCCAGCACTGATCACCTTGTTGCTACCAAAGTAATAGCTTTATTTGAAGTATACATAGTATTAAGGATGCAAACAGAGTTAATCAGAAAGTCAAGGTGTTACAATCACTGCTGCAGTGACAATGGCAGCCTGATCATAAGCTTGTGTACTGTTCCCCCTCAACGTCCTTCATACTTTGAATGACTAATGTCAGTCAAATGCAATGAATATAAAGATTTGTTCTTTATTTACTTTACTTACTCATTATGCAGACAAGAAGCCCAACACCACATCCATACGACAAAATGGGTGAAAATCATTGCAGCTTTTCGATTTTGTAGACTTACCTATTTACTGTCTGTCTCATAAGCATTAAAGATGTGCTTATGCTAAAACATTCCTTTCCAAATTCAGGAAATACAACAAAAATGTTATGCTACTTCTACGAATGTGGCACTAAAATGAGGAATGGTGAAGCACCAATGCCATAAAGGAAGTTTCTAAGATAGGAAAGTCAAAAAAAAAACCCAGTACTTGTCTGAACCTGGGCTCAAGTACCTTCAAGTGCCTCACTCCCAGCTTCCACCACTGGGACTGTATGTAACTCAGACGTGGGAGCACTGAATTCCAAATTCTGTACAGGAGCCATCCTCCTCCTCATATCCAAAAATTAACAGAGAATATCTAAACAGAACAAAGTAATGCAGTGTGAAAGCGTCCAAGTTTGTGTATGCTGCAAGAGCACTACAACTGCTGTCAGCTAGATCTCTACATAGGCTAATTTCTCTTACCGAAAAACTCATTTGTTACTAACATGGGTATTTGTGCTGCGCTCCTGGATAGATGTGATCTATCTGTTATGTATGAAAGGAAAAATGGAAATAGTTTGATCATCAGGAACTCACAGAGAATGAACTAATAAAGACAGCCTTGGCAAAGGGAAACACTTCTGCCAGTAAGATGCTGTTTCCTCTTCAGTCTGGATTCAGGACCTCTCAAATTTTTAAAACCTCAGCAGTACGGAGCTTTACAGAATCACTTTGCTACTGGGTCTGTCAGATTTTCAGTGCTTCCTACATCTCCTACTTCTTCCCTGGGGAAGAAGCCTGCCGCATGGGGTTGGTGTGCACATACCCAGACATGGCTTCTCTATGGCTCTGGGAAGAGCCACAGAAGCAAAGCAGAACGTGCAGACGCTGATTGTGCTTTACATGACACTACTCTATATGGCTGTGCACAACTCTGTACAGCTTCTAGAAGCCCCCCAAGGCCTCATGTGACGAATCCAACGTTTACACCTTTCAAGTCAATCCACAAGAGCAGTGCCAAGAACCAAAGCTGTCTGTGGATGTGGGCAAGTCCCTCACACACAGAGGAGGGCAAGGGTGTGATGCCCCTTGGCCAAAGGTTAAGAAAAGTACTCAGATATTTGCCTAGAGGAGAAGCTACATGTGAAGTTTCATAAGTGCAGGTTAAGCGGTGCTAACTAACAGACAGCTGTCAAACCTCTGAGAGACACCAGGAATTCAACTATGAGAAAACATGCCAAAATACACAAAGAAATTGATTATTTATTTTCCCATCTAGAAGTCCAGTAGAAGAAAAAGCAGATTATTCAACTAAACCAACCTGGACCCAAACACCAGTTTAAGCTCACTTAGCAAGGATATTATGAGCATATTAATTATTCTGAGAACAGAGGTCCACATAGGGGATTTTATCACTATATGCAACTACTCTTAGTTTTTTGTTTTCTCCCTCTTCCCGCACTTTTTATTAATTCCAGATGTCATTATAATTTGTAAATACAGCTTTATATTTACAAACAACGAATGCACAATTTCAACACATTCCAGTTTGTGCCACTCAAGCAAGCCTTCGGAAAAAAAAAACAAACCAAAACACCCAAACAAACAGCACCAAAAAAAAGAAAAGCCCAACAAATCCTGCATGCTTTTTCAATTTCCCCTCTAGCTACCTACGTAGCACTCAGAGTAGCCTCCTTCAGCATTCTTTTTCTTCCAACAGCTCAAAAGAGTACCATCACCAGGATTTACAATGTCAAAGAAAAAAACAAAAATAAAATAGTATTTTCTGTCAACTTCACAGGAGTAGATTAGCTCCAGGCACTTTTGACAGGTAACCAAACAGTGCCTCTATCAGCTACATTTTTTTGTCTCAGCCTTGAAATCATTATCAGTTTGGAGATTAACTCTGTCAGAAGCAAAACAGACTTAAATCTTAAAATATTGAAATAGAACTCTTCAATCCTTATAAAGAATATACATCTCCCTTCTCTGTGTATTTAATTAGAAAAATATGTAGATTTCTACATATGTTAAAAGTGCTGTTGAAAATGAATCGACAGATCAATAGTGCTCTACACAAGAAAGCTAAGCACTGCCTGTTTTAATGACTCAAGCCTAGAAACTTTCTAAATCCTCACAATTAAAAGAAATATATATCATCCCAAGTTCTCATTCATTTTTATTCATACCAAAAAGCTGCCAGCATTACTGAGCACCTAGCTCTGGAAAAAGCCTAATAAACTTAGAAAATACTACTTCTCAGATACAATATTTAAATTACAACTGTTTGGTAAAAATTTTTACTCCCAGTTCAGAGGGTTCTGAGCCACTAATGCGGCAGGGGGAAAAAAAGGTTAATCTGAGTCTACTTTTTAGTCAGATCCTGGAGACGTGTTTCTGTATCAGGCACTGAGGCTCCAGAAAGCGTTCATTCCCAGCTTGGTGGCATACTCTACCCACAGCGCTGGCGTCAGCGTGGAGCATTGCACGGTGTCGCTCTGCTTCAAAGCTCGAGATGGAAAAGCGCGCGCAGAGAACGCACAGGGCACAACTGTCAGCCACCATCGATAATGATCTAAAAGTGACGCCCTCAGCCTCCCTGGCATTTATTTGACGATAAAAATATTTTCACATCAGTCTTCCCTCTTTTCTTTTAGAGCGTCCAAATGTTATATTTTTAGCATTTTGTTCAGTTGGAGGGTTTCTTCCCTGGCTTGAATCTGATCCCTTTAATGTAGTAAATGCTTAGACAAACTTCTAGCCTATCTCCTCTGAGGCAGGTTCATCACTCAAAAAGAACATGGAACTGCAAAAGAGAAAATGTACAAATTGCTACTACTTCTAAAAAAAGAAAAAAGAAAGAAAAAAGAAAGAAAAAAGATTATTTCATATCAGGTTGATTCCAAGGTGAATTAATATAGACTGTATAAAAGCTAGAGCACGGGGAAAAAAGAGAGAAGTTTTTAGAAGATGACCTGGAGTAATATTTAACTGAAAAAAGGTGTATTTGTTCCAGTAATTTCTTTAAAACTATCTCATTTACTATTCTCTCTTCTATTACTGCTAATCCTGAATTCTTGCTGACCTGTTTCACTGACTTAATGAAAAATATACCATTAAAAGCAATGATCCAATTCAATCACTGAAGTCTTTGTTGGTACCAAAAATTTTAATTTCCACCCAAGTGAATCACACATTTATAACAGTATGCATTTTTTAATGACTGTTTATAAAATCATAAGCATAGTCTTTTCATTTATCAAGAGATTTTACTTTAGATTTTAGAAATTCTTCAAGCATGTAAGTTGAAAACCAACTGATTCAAGGGACAGGAAGTCTTCTGCTTTTTTTTTAATCTATTGTATCACCTATATTAGGACTTTTTGACTAAAAATACTTAGTAATACAGAAGTAATGTATAAAACTCACTCTGGCTTCAAACAAAAGTGAAAATAAATGTATCCGAACATTTACTTAATGATTTATGGCTTTAATTTACTACTCTTTCTAAAGCTTATAAATACTTGTTCACAAAAACAAAACTGCCAATGACAATGTTATGAAGCGAACTGGGAAATATAATTAGTTTATTGTCTTATACCATCAAACATTGGCATAAATATTTTTTTATCTCCATTTACACATTCATTTAATAAGAAAGGTCCAAAAGATGAAAATCACTGTAAAATAAATAAATTGCTAGCATCACCAGCTATTAAATTCTTTGAGAAGGCCTGTAAAATATCCTCTCTCACTACAGGCTATGTCTGTTCATTTAAGTAACAGCCCACGTTGGCTAGGAGGTTCAGCAGAACTATGCAGCTTCCTGTATGCCCCTGAAATCTGTCCTGCAGAGAAACAGGGTATAGGGATACCCAAACAACAGTCACCTGTCATTAGCACAATCACGTGTCAGTAATAGTGTGGTATCTCTGGTAATCAAAAACTTGAGGTAAGGCTGATCTTCATTCACTGCAGAACCAGAAGAGGCTGCTCATGTCACAAAAGTTACTGCACGCATATTCTCTGTTTGGCAGAGCAGGCTACAGAGATTCATAGCCAGTTAATATACAGTGCTTGCAGTCACTTTAGAAAACAGTTGCTTCACTACTAGCCCTGACATAATATTACATCATCACTAAACAACAAGACAGAAAAGATCTTTGAGAAATCTTTGGTTTTGTACAGGATACTTTTAAAATGTCCTCATGCACTACAAGGGAGTAAATTATAGGATGAGCAACCAAGCATGTAAAATAGCTTGTTAGTAATAAATGGGTGATTGTGAGGACAACATTGCACTCCTTCCAGAAAGAGGTGTCTAAAAACCCACCCCAAAACTGAAACAGAAACCAAAAACCCCCAGACTCCACAAGCAAGTAACAGCCACCTCACACAAGCAAATACTTTCTATCTAAACTACACCGTGCTCAACAGAATTCAGTAAACTGTTGATTAAAACAAAGTGATCTCAGTAACTCTGTGAGAAATGACTGCAAACATTGCAGGCCTACCAAGCACTGCACTATGTAGAGGAATCATACCTTATGATTGACTGGGCTGCATCAAATGAAGCGTGGCCAGCAGCCTGAGGCAGGTGATTCTGCCTCTCTTACTCTGTTCTGGTGAGACCTCACCTGGAGTACTGCATCCATCTCAGGAGCCCTCAGCATAAGAAGGACCTAGAACTGTTGGAGTGGGTCCAGAAGAGGGCCCCAAATGTGATCCGAAGGCTGGAGCACCTCTCCTACAAGGACAGACTGAGAGAGTTGGGGTTGTTCAGCCGGGAGAGGAGAAGGCTACGGGGAGACCCATTGCAGCCTTTCAGTACTTAAAGGGGGCCTACAAGAAAGATGGAGACAGTCTTTTTAACAGGGCCTTTTGTGACAGGACAAGGAGTAATGGTTTTAAACTAAAGGAGGGTGGACTTAGACTAGATATAAGGAAGAAATTTTTTACAATGAGGGTGGTGAAACACTGGGAATGGGTTGCCCAGAGAGGTAGTGGAGGCCCCATCCCTAGAAACATTCAAGGTCAGGTTGAATGGAGCTCTGAGCAACCTGATCTAGTTGAAGATGTCCCTGCTCACTGCAGAGGGGTTGGGCTGGATGACCTCTAAAGGTCCCTTCCAACCCAAAGCATTCTATGACTCTCTGATTCATGCTTACAGTAACCTGAGTCTTTTGATGTGGACAACCACTCATGATACTTTAAGTGATGCTAGAAAAGCAGTCATTACCGGCCTCACAAGATGAGGACTCAGGTTGCAAATCTGATTAAATGAACAAACCCGATCTTCTTTTCCCCATAACAACTAACCATTCTGGATAAATCTGTAAGTAGTACACATAAGGACCTCTAGCAGCTGAAAGTGTAGGAGTGGGAATCCTAAACCCAGTATGACACCTTTCTGAAGCACAACACTGACCTCACTTTGCAGGAAACGTGCGTTAGCACAAATATAACCTCCAGCAGGTTTCCTAAAAAGAAAAATCCAAATCGTTAGGCACCATTTTAGGTTTAGACACCATCTGGTTGCTAAAGTTGAAAGACCAGAACTTCAGAAAACAAAGCTGCTTCTAGTAACATTCCTAGCAGTTTCCCAGCCCCTCAGACTAATCACCCTGGATGAGAGGAATTCACTGAAACCCGGTTTAGAAGATACAGGAACACCTAATAACTGAGGTTAAGAGTTCTTGCAAACAATCAAATAAAAAAACCAAAAGAAAACACCCCCTGCAAGGTTACCTTGACCATTAAACCAGTACCTACCCTTTCATATCTTATGCGTTCTAAAAAAGCAACCAAAATGGGAAAACTAACAAAAACACAAGAAAAAGCAGAATCCCCTTCCCTCCCCTATTTTGTACATATATTTTGAAGCCTAGCCTTTAATCTCAAGAATCTGCATGAAAACAGGAGTGGGCGGCTGCCATGGTAACGCAATTTTTCCAATTTATTGCTGATGTTCCTGGGGTGGATTACTGGCTGTAATAACAAGGGATTGAGGATCCAATAGTTTAGGAGTTAACCAGAATAAATATTCTTCTCCCCTAAAAAGTCTGCCTGCAGCAACAAGAAGCAGGATCTAGATGAAGATATACCTAACAGAAAATAAAGCGGATTCTTTGCCAGCCCATGCCTGCAAATGCAGACACAGTTTCCAAAGGATTTTAAAGTGACAGCAGCCTCTCTCTTATTGTATATTTAAGAATGTGGAGCACACAGTAGACTAAAGCTCCCATTTGTTTTTCTCCAAAACAATGATGCAGAGGGGACTCTGCCCTTTGGGAACACACGATAAAAGAGGATAAAACTCTCTAGCACTTGCACAAAATTCATACAGAAAAGTGTCAGTTATGTAAACAGGTTCTTAAAAGACTCGGAGTAATCCCTGCAAACTCCGTTCCACACCGTGGATGACAAGTGAACAGCTTTGTTAAATACAGTATGTTTCTTCTTACTGGTCCAATTTATCGAAACAGATCACAGAGAAGTCAAGGAGACCCAAGAAGATTCTGTGATTATACAGAAAGCATCTGAAACTGATTTCAGAATGAGAAAGGTAAAAGCAGTACAAATAGTTTTCAGCTCTACCTGATACAGGCTATGAAAGCTCCTGAAAAAAGTATGGCAATGGCCACTTATGGCTCCCTGTCGGTTCTCTGCAGTTGGAAAAACAGATTCGCTGCTGCTGTGCCGGTGGGTTTTTTCCTGGCTCTCTGCCTTTGGAAAAACAGACCTCAGCAAAAAAATATTTGCATTCAGAGACACATCCTGTCTCATTTCCTTCTACCAGGCCATTTCTGTGATCCAGCATGGGAGCTCATCTGTTGATGTACTGTTCTTAGGTTTCAGGTAATACCCAGCATTTTTTAATGCAATTGAATCACCATCTGATCTGAAAAAAGCATACACTAGACCGAAATCCCTGAATGCTTTTCTGGGTAGTTACAGTTTAGAAAAAGTGTTTTGGGAGTTTCACTGACAGCTCTCTGAAATAATTTGCTCAATATGCAGCTGCAACCAAAAAAAAGGCAATAAAATGTTGAGCATCATCAGAAAGGACAAGACAAAAAGCCATTGTTTTACTATAGTATAAAACATTGATGCAACTTTATCCTAAGTATCGTGTGCAATACCAGTCACGACACCTCTGTAAGTATACAGAGGAGTCAGAAGAACAGAGAGATGAACAACAGAGGTACTTAAGGGAATACAGCAGCTGTCTTATGGGCAGGGATTAAAAACGGGTCACCGATATGCTTGTGCCCCATCACTTTCACTGGCTATGCACATGGCTCACCCTTGAAGGTGAGGCCACAGCCAGTCATGGTCTTCCAGCTCAGGACACAGGAGTGGAAACAGATGGTCTGGTACATCCTAGAGCATCAAGGAGTTCTGAGATTTCATTATAGTAGATGGGGTACTTCTAATAGTGATGGAAGCAGAGTGGTCTTTTGGGATGTGAGACAAGAAGATACCAGAGAAAGAGGCACTGGACTCATCACAGCCTTTTAAGGGACAGGGAGAAATGCTGATCACTGTGCTGTTTCTGCAGTGTAAGCCTGATTTCTGTCACATACATTTCCCTCCACAGCAATGTCAGAATGTCCTCTTAGATATTTCAGGATAACTATAAACCTTCAAGAAGAATAGGCTTTATTCAGTGGTTCGAAAAAGACCCATTGAGGTCTTAAAAAGTTATATAAGTGTCTGATTAAAACAAACGAGATGCTGGATCCTTAGAAAAGAGCAACATGAGACTTATATACTGAGAAATACCTATATCAAAATGATAGTATTAAAAAGGCAAGCCCAACAAAATATTTTATGTATTGTACTGAAAAAATGCTTATCGATTTTTTCCCACAGTAAGAAAAACCTAGTTTACTCTGCATTAGTGACAGAATATTTTGTTCTTTCGTTATCCAGGTTACTTATTATTTTAAGTACTGATCCACCTCAACTTCCCTGACTTATCACAAGACAACTGCATTTCTTGGAACAAGCTGAAATACAGCCAGAAGCAACTTTTTTTTTTTTGTTTTGTCAAAGTTAAAAATATACTGCACTGACATCCGAATTTAACACTTCATTCTTGGTGCCATGCTTTTGTTAACACATCGTTCTTTTGGAGAAATAGCCCAGGAGTGATACATACCTGAATCATTCACATAACACACCAATCGGTTTGAGTAAATCCTTAGCGATCAATGGCTTTAAGTTGGACGGGTCCACTTGAGAACTCTCATTTAACTTCAGGCACTAACTACACTCTTCCTTTCCTGTAACAAAATATTCCCACCCACAATTTCCACCTCTTCCTCCTAAACACACCTCAAAGAAAAGAATCTCAGTTAAAGCTTAATGAGTTGTATTGTCCAATCTCTTTTTTTCACCAGTAATCAGCATTCAGAATTCTCAAATATGCAGAGCACTTAAAACTTCAAGAGTCCTTAAAAAACTCCTAACCATTACAAGTTTACTTAAGCAGCTCTCAAACCGTTCAGTAATGCCAATTGACTAGTGGGGAGGCTATTTCTCCTCTTGATAGAACATACAGTTTTTGAAAACACATCCTTAATTTGAAGAGCCACTTCACAGCAGCGTGGGATAGAACGCTCAAGCTCTTGCTGCAATCACACCCTTGTCCATCAGACCAGGTTGAGGCTCTTCCTCTAAGCAAAAGGCTCTATTGATCCTCCTCTTTCAACCACAGACTGTTTAATTCTCCTTTCTCACCCCCTCACAGCTCACATCTCAGTCAAAAATTAATATTTCAAGCAATGTAGCTGACCGCCTCTACGCAGCACAGATTTTCTGCATGCTTCATGTGATCTATGTGATGAGATGTGTAACAAATTAGTAAAGCCATTCTTAGACTACAATTAAAAGCATAGACTAGGGCAGCACTGATATCATAATATTCATCTTTTGATTCTTATAGTTAATAATGCCTAACATGCAAGCGGATTTTAATATAGAAAATATGCAAGAAAAACAAATCTAAAATAATTAAGTGTGAATTAATTTAAGAATAAGCCCATTGCCCGAAGTCAGGCAGGTACACTGAGAGAGCAAAGAGAAGTTAAGGCTAGAAAAATGTTTTTCCTCACAGACTTTTCCTGCTGGTAAAGAGAACAATGGAATTATAGGCACCCTGAAGGGATAACAACAAGTAGGAAGCAGGTTTCCAGCTGGTTATGCTAACACTTTTGATAAAGTGGCAATAGCTAAATAAAACAGAAAGAAATAATTGCAACTTTCAGCTTTTGATTACTTTAACAAACCAAATCTGAAACATGAAATACATAGACAGCAACCCCAAAAAGTTTTAAAGAGTATCTGAAATATTAATGACCCATCCATAGACATAAAATTACCAATCAAACATTCACAATTCCTTGGCCAATTCATTCTGAGCTCAAACGAAGCTAAGTTAAGCATCTCTGTGATCTAAGACACATGCATTATTTAATATTAGCTAGACATTTGTTCATTTATGAGACAGATGCCAACAGGATTTATGCAAGAGGGTACCCATTTCTGCTTAATTTGAAATGTCCTGTTCTCCCTCTGAAAGCTAAACCACAGTGATTTATGTTATTGAGGCAGTCTTTGTATTTTAGCAAAAGCATACTTTCAAAAAGCTACAGTCAGGAACTATTCCAGCGGAAAAGCAAGATACAAAGTTCTCAGCGCGTCTCCAGAGAACAAGGTGTCAGCATCTGCATCGCCGCCTCTTGTACACAGATATGACTCCAGGTATTTCTATATGCACAAAACCAGCCCACTGATTTTTTTCATGGTACTTTTGTAGCTTTTCTGTTTTGGCAGAATAAGATATCCATGTAAGGCCTGTCTTTGGGGATTTTGGGGGGTGGGGTGGTGGTTTTGTTGTTGAGTTTGGTGGTTTGGGTTGGTGTGTTTTTTTGGTTTTTTTGCATGGTCTACGCAGCTGATCAAAATTTCCATCACACGCCTTAAAATCTAAATGAATATTAATAAGGAAGACTGGGAAATAACAGAATGAAAGGGAAAACCTGAGCTGGTAAGGACAAGCAACAGTGAGAACCTGGAATTATGGGAAAAGCGCTGGCAATAAACTCTGAAAAGGCAGGTGCCTTCACTTTCTTTTCCCTATAAGCCACTCCCTGTGTCAGTACCTTCGTAGATGATTTTTCCACACTTCAGGAGTATGAGCGTTAGGACTGCCACTGCAGCCCATTCTCAAAGACAAAGACATTTGGAGAATAATTAAAATAGGAAATTCATGCTCCCTTACTTAAGCTCCCCCTTCCCCTGCCCCCTGCAAGACACAGAGCACAAGTCAACGCCCAGAGAGGATGTGCTCACTGCTTGACTGTGGTTAGCATTTAGTATGTGATAAGACTATGAACTACTACAGATGATGGAAGTTTGGCTGAACAAGACAAAATCAGTCCAAAATTTGTAAGCATTTGCTACGTCCTGAAAGATTTCTGTTAATCTGAAAAATATAGCCTAAATCTGTAGCCCTGCAGCCCTGATTCAGGTGACTAATATTGCTGTGGGTAATGTTTGTTTTTAAAGCATAGGAGAATGATCGATATTTAAAACAAAAACAAGTTTAAAGAAAAAAAGAAATCAAATTGCAAACCATTTATTTCCTCCTGTCCAAACAGACCTCAGTAGCACCAAAACAATGGGAGCTAACCCAAACTGTCAGATAATGCTGTACTTATTTACCTAGCACTGCTGAAGCCAAGCACTGACTGGGGGAGATACTAAGAGAGGAAAGAGCAATAAAATCAGTGCCATTAAGCTGAAGCAAACACGTCATCATTTCATGTATCTGAGGGCAAAAAAAAGTAGGTTAATAAGGAGAATCATTATTGAATAACTAGAGGCAAAAAGCAATGCTAATACAAGAAGGACTAAGGACTCAGAAGAATAAAGGGTGAGAGATGAGACTATTATGGGCACACATCTTACAGAGCTGAGCCACTATTTCACCACTTACATTTTGAAGTACCAGCAAGGACAAGATCAGGTAAGCAAGCTGGAAATAAGAGCAAAGGGATCATAGAGAAGTGGAGATAAAGTGAGGTACTGAACTGCTCAATTTGCATGAGGACAACTTAAAAGCAACACTCAGACATGAAACTAAAGGAAAGATGAGAGCAGAGGCACCAAACCCTTGCTCAGGGAGGCCTAGGGAGAACCTTTTCAAGGCCAGCTGACGTGCTGCAGAAGCTCAACATGGGATCATAGAAAAGCAGTTGATTAAAAGTAAATCTTACAAATAACACAAAATGCTTAGAAAGTTTAACATTTGAAAAATCATGGGCAAAGAAACATTTAAAGAAGTTATCAGGACAGCCAGTGATGAGAGGTGGAATAAAGGGAGTACTCTTGAGAGTAAAAGAAATCAACTCTCATCTCTGCAGTATTTATCTGATACAGTTACACTTCAAATCTCCACTGAAAACTTTCAGCTTAACACAGGATACATATTCCAAAATGAGCACCTTAAATGCAAAGCAAGTGACACCAGCCAGTGATACCCCCGACAAGGCACAGAGTGACTGACAGCGTGGAATCACATAAAGTTATTTTATGAAGAATCCGCTGAAAGGGCAGATTTGGCATAAGGTTTTGAAAAAGGGTGGAAAAAAAATTTTAAAAAATGACAGGCATAAAACTTGTGTGTTCCTCAACCAAGAGCATCTTTATTCAATATCCCAACTACACCAACCAATCACTTAACTATGCTGAGGAAGCAGAATAAGGACCTCTAATGTGTTTTGGTTTGGTTTTGGGTTTTTTCCTCCACTTTTCATTTTCTACCTGAAAAAACACAACTTCTCAGCTTGATGTAGTTTATTAGTAAACAGCAGCTTCAGTGAGGAATGAACAGTTCCTGCTAAAAAACAGCAGTGAGGTGCTGCCGTGGAGAATCAAACCAACGGACAGCTGTGGTCCAGCTCCCCTCCGCTGGCAATGACTGATAAGCAACACTTCCATAGAAAGTGAAATGCCACATGCTAACAGTTCGTGTTTGGTATAGCACAGTATCATCACACGATACATAGGAATCTCTTGGTCCCTATCAAGTGTTAGAAAAGTGTTAGAAAATAATCATCAAGTCATCGTCTAAGAAATACCCGCAACTGAATGCTGTGCTCTTGTTTGCGTAGGTGTACAAAATCCAAAGCAACGTGCAGGGTTGCTTTAATTTTGTGCTGTTGCAGACCATTAAATAGAGCTCGTATTAAATACCTGATCAGGACACCTACATCCAATGCTCACAGTGACATTGCAAGAATATTGCCATTTTGAAAAATGAAAGAATAACCACTAAAAGCTCCTGAATGCACATACTACAGTCTTAACCTCAACACATAACAAAATCCCAGTTATTCTTTAAACAGAAGGGCCAGGACTAAATGACCCAGAAGTGTCACACTGCTGCAGTTCACTAGTGACCGAAATTAGCCATCCAGCATCATTCCTCCTAAATTTTTCTACTTTGGAATGATGTATAAAAACTTCATTCTTTATAAATCGATTTGATATCTTCAAATGAGAGGCACTAGCAGTATTATTTTTTATTATCATACATATAATATAAGCTAGCACAAGACACTCTTAGGAAATGACCCACAGATATCTATCACCTCCCACTGACCTCCTTCAAAATATATTTGGATCTGTTCCAGCCGTTTATTCCTCTGGCACTAGTAATCCACCATTTGATCATTACGAAACATTCACAGCAAATGTGCCTACAAACAGAGCGTGATGATTTAAGTGGATAAGAACAGGAAGAGATGAACTCTCAAGAAACAAAGATCCTGAGTTTATGCTAATAACTTTACTTTAAAAGACAAAATTAAGGAGAAACATATGCAGATTTCCTTAAACTCTTCTATTTTGGATTAAGTCTCAAAAGAGCTGCTCCTGTCAGGCTGCTACTTCTGTTGTTCCTCACAGTATTCTAAGTGAGTATTTCTGTATTAAGTGCTTTCCCAAATTCGATTTTTGCCCTCACTAAACACCACAGCAGAAAAGACATCAGTGTCGTCTTGGCGGAGGGGAGCGTAGTTGTTACGCAACTAGCTATATAAAGCTGCATGTATTCTCTCTCCCGGTTCACACCATTGCGGTGGTGCAGCCCCTCCGGCCACCGAGCTCTCAGGCTAAGCCCTGTTGTGCTGTTGCCTTGGTCAGAAGTGCAGTGACTTGGGCGTCAGGCACTCCCTGGCCACAGCTGGGCCATCTGCTGCCTGGATCGTATACCAGAGGGACTCACCACAAACGGTGGCCAGCATGTAAAACACTGACCAAAACCAATCATCTCGAGAGGCCATAAATAGCCATCCGAAAGGGAGACCTTTCGAGCTCTCTGGGACCGCAGAGGGCCGTGTGACCCCATGTCTCCCCCCAAGCTGGGACGCCTCTCAGGGTAGATTTCGCGAGGATTGAAGGATCGGCCGTCGAGGATTTCATGAGGACTCAATGGCCTGATTTTGCAAGGTTCACCGACTGTACATTGACGAATGCCAGCACATAAAAGCAAGTAATTCAT
>VZTL01000702.1:0-17071 GCA_013400535.1 Scopus umbretta
CCCCCCCCCTCTTTAAAATCATTAACGAAGCATTTAAGATCATTTAAAATAGGCAGCAAATCATTAATTGCTTTATGATCTGCAAACATCTGCAAGATTTACCACATGAAAACAGTAGACACAGAGACTGTACAAGGCTAGAAATAGCTATTAATTTGCTATATTCATGATTATCCATTTCCTTTATTAATGGTGTTAGAATTTGCTAGAGATGTTTGAATATACAACCCCAAAAGAACAGTTTTTCTAATGAATCCTTTTGACTTAACATTTGTTACACTGTTGCCCACCACAGATAAATCTTAACAACAGAGACGGCTGTTTCCTGTCCTATACCTTAGATCATCAGATACGTTCTATACATCAAGCTGATCCAGTATGGCTTTCATTGTGCGGCTACAGGCAGTCTTTGAACGCTAGGCACTATTACCATCACCTTTAGCCCATGAGTTCAAGTTGGGCTGTTAGAGGTGCTCAAGGAATTACATGGGTTTTCTGTGAAGTGTGCTCAATTCCGCTGCTAGAAGAAAGAACTTGCTTTCAATTACTTTCTGAAAGAAAAGAAAGAAGTAATACTTCAGATTTCATCTGATTTAATCTGAAGTGGATACAAACTCATATATCTGACCTGTCCTGAAGAGCACTCACATCTTGCCAAGAAGAAAAGAGGCATGTATCCAACATCGATCTGTTGGGTCTAGATACTAATCAAGAAAAAGAAGGAAAAGGAAATGCCAGAACACGTTCAGAGACTTACCGCACACACATCACTTCTACAGTTTCCACAGAGTCTCCCAATGATACCTACCCTGCTTGAATATATCTCTGGCCCGTGAAGTAGAGATACTGCTCGCAGATGAGCCTGCGCTTCTTACCATTGATTAGAAAACAAAAGACAGAGTACGCTTAGTAGAAGTACGAGCACTTCCTCTGTGAATTCAGCTCTTCATATATTGGAGAAATCCTGTGGCTCAAGACAAAATGTTGCTTCACTTCAGTACTGACTCCAGTACTGAAGTAAGAAGGGAAGTAATATCTCCTGTGAGATATCCAGAGAAGGGGAAGGTTAAAAAGCCAACACACACACACAGAAAAAACAACCCCAAAACCAAGCGCCACCACTGCACCACCCCCTGCAAACAACCCACTCTGTGTATCTAGAAATAGAGGGACTTATGTTATTGAATTCATGCTTCCAATGAGTCATCACAGCAGGTACGTATCTGCACTTCGGGCTCCAGCTGGGATACATTCCAGAGTGCTCCACAGAAATGGAAATCTGCATCAGCTACCAACAGCCCTAAGACGGATTTTTTGAGAGTAAGGCTAACTTTTTTTTTGTTGGGCTCACTTCTGTTCCTCCAAGGTGTTTCAGTGATGCTTGGGAAGGGAAACACAACACAGAATGAGTCCGAACATAGAGATTTGCAAAATAAGCATATAAAACTAGTTGTCCTGTAAGAGCTAGCTGCCTGTAGTCTCCTCCTACTTAGCAGGGTAAAACAGGTGCTTCTGCAGAGTGATTAATTCTATCACAAGACAAACCTCTAAGGCAGACAGGATGACTCATTTTGGGGAGAGGAGGAATCATCTCTATTACCTGTAGCGGGTGCCTAGGCAACTATTTTAAACTCAATGACTACCTTTTCAGGTAGCTAAAATTAAGTGAGATGAATTACATCTGAGATGCAGAATAAACATACCAACAAACAAGCTCATCAGGGAAATGCTATATAATCAAAAGGTTACTCAACACTTCTTCTGGAAAGATAAGTATAAATATCCAGTACAAGAAATTGTCCCTGACGTGAAAACATCCAAGCTTTTCCTACACCTTTTCTGTTTCAAACACAGAATTGTGTGTCATGAGAGATTTTTTCATACATTAGTTTTCAGCAGAAATATATGTGCATGCAAATTCAGTACAAAAATAATTATGCAAAGTATCCAGCATTTATGATAGAGTTGATTGTTTTTTGCCTTTTGAAAAGGAGATGATATAATTCTCCTCCAGTGCAGGGGAGGAGGATTTATTCCCAACTAGAATCCCTTAAAAAAATGACATTATTTTTACCTGTTCTTTAGTTATGTCTGAGTATTAAAATGTAAGAACTCAATCAAGTGAGTGCTGAATGGCAATATGAACAAATCTATTCCCCATAATATAATTATTTTTAAAAACAGTATTTTGTTTTTAGCTAAGAAGTTGGATTTTAATAAACATGAAAGTAAGAAGGTGGATATTAATAAATACACAAGTATTAAATGAACAATGATCATGCAGAATTAATTATTCATGTCAGAAGGGACTTCAGCAGCTTTTCTTATCCAACATCCTGATCAAAGCAGATCAGGATGATCTGCTTCAGCCAGATGGTCAGCCTTCAGACCAGGTTGTTCAGGGCTTTGTCCAGTTGGCTCTTGAAACATTCAAGAATGAAATCCTACAGCCTCTCCAGGCAATCTCTTTCACTGCTTAGTGAACTTATTTTCCCCTGTAAGTCAAGTCAAAATATCTCCCTCTCAATTAACAAGTCAACCTCCAGCCATACACTTCAGTGAAAGAGCCTTCCTCGGTCTTCTTGATTAACTGCCTCACAGATGTAAGAAGGTGGCTGCTAGGTCCCCTAAGCCGTTTCTTTTCCAGGCTGAACAAGGCCCATGTCTCAGCCTTTCCACACAGAGTGGCAGTGCTCCTGCCACTGACCAGCCTGGGGGCCCTCTGCTGAATTTGCCCCAGTTCATCAACGTCTTTCCTGTATTGGGGTGTCCCCCAAATCTGTGCACTGTAGTCTAGACATAGTCTAGTAAGCGCTGAGTAAAAGTGAATAAACTTTTCCCTCGATCTCCTGGCTGTGTTCCTATTAGTGTAGCCCCTATTAATGCAGCCCAGGATGCTGTTGGCTGCCAAGGCATCCTGCCAGCTCACGTGCAGGTTGCTGTCTACCATGACCTTCAGGTCTGTTTCAGCAGAGCTGCTCCCCAGCCAGCAAGTGCCCAGGATGTACTGATGGTGGGAGTCTGTTCACCCTAGGCCTAAGGCTGTTTTTTGCCCTTGAGAGTTTCACAAGGTCGCTGTCAGCCCTCTTCTTAAGCCTGTGCAGGCTCTTCTGAATGGCAGCCAGGCCTCTGAGTGCTTTGATTACACGATTTGTTGTCACCCACAGACTTGAAGAGAGTGCCTTGCACCTCCTCCTCCATATCACTGATGAAGAATTACACAAGACAAGGGCACTGGATACACCCCTGGTCTCACGACCCAGTCAATTTTTCATCCATCTAGTAGCCCAATCATCGGGGATGTCATGTCCCAACCTGGATACAAGGATGCTGTGGCAGCCTGTGCCAAAGCCTTTCCAAAGTCTTCATTGAAAGTTTTGGGGTAAACTAGAAAGATATCACATAGGATGGAAGGTCCCTTCTTGAGTGACTAATTACATAAGAGAGAACAAAGAAAAGTAAAGGGAGAGTAAGCTCTTCCTATAGAGAGCACTGACAGAATCCCAGAGTTAGCTGGGTTGTGAGCTGGGGTGCTTAACACACTTATACTGCTCATTCCCTTTTCTGGATTCCAGGAGGCAGTGAAAGTTGCTAATGATACTAAACTGAAAGTATTACAAAAAATGGCTAATTAGGGAGAGCTGCAGAGGACCTTAAAAAACTGAATGACTGGGCAATAACCAGCAATTGTTCATTTGCATCTTGAATGATGTGAGCAACTCTGGTTCCCCTTCGTTAAAAGGATACAGCAGAATTGGAAGGGCAGAGAAGGGCAACAGAGACAACCAGAGGCACAGAATCGTCCCCAACGATGCATGCCAGAACTCTTTGGTCCAGAAAGACAGGGCTGAGGGGGAGAATGAGAAAGCTCTCGAAAATCCTGGGTGGTGCAGGCAGGGTAAATAAGAGGGGTTAAAACAAGCAAGGACAGCAGATGAAATGAGGGAGTGGTAAGTTCCACACAGACAAAAGGAAGGGGCTCTTTGTACATTACCGAGTCACTGAAATCCTTGTGAAATGATCTTGCACTTGCTGAACATGTACATGGTTTCATGCGAGAAAAACACACCGAGATTACTAAATAAACACACAAAGCCACAGTTTCTGAAAAGTGTCTGCGGCTGATACTGTGCTAAAAAGATACATAACGCCCACTTGCCTTGTTCAGATCTTCCTTTCTGATCATCTGTCTTTGGCCACTGTTAGGAACAGGATAGTGGGCTAAATGGACCCTCAGTCTGACCCGAATACAGTCGTTCTTAATCTTTTTTTTTTTTATGTTGACTTCTCACAATACCCAATTCAAAAATAGCTACACTAAATCAAACCACAGGAGCCCACTGGCATTTGAGAGGCCTTTGGGTAATTCTGCCTGGACTCCAGGTGGCACTCCAGGAGGAGTCTCTTGAAGGTCCTGTATCCTATCTGCTATGCCGGAACCACAAATATTACAGGCAACTCAAATGGCATTAGGCAGCTATGTCGAGGTAACTGAATTGAGCCCTCCATTCCTAGAACACAGTGAAACAAGAGAAAAATGCCATATGAAGAGCTTAATGCAGGGAAAATTTACATCTTTTTCAAGGAAAACCATTGTTTTCACAGTATACGCCTAAATTGGACAAAATTTATTGCAGCAGAGCTTGCTATGGAAGCAAGACATTTATTTTTACTCCATGCTGTGGAGATATGGAACGGACTTAGTGTATAACCAAAGGAGCACTGCAACACCTCAGTGACTGCAAGTTACATGAGATTTAAGCAATGAACTATGGAAAGCAGCAAAGGCTCAAAACCAAATCTTATTAACCAAGTGGACAAAACCCGTATGAGCTCATGAACACAAGTCAAATTGAGCAACATGAATACGAAAAAAATAGAAAAAGCAACCTTGAGACTGGCAGGCATGTTGACTTAACGTCAGGACTATGTCACTGATAAACTGATCTATTATGAGCAAGGAGAAAAAACAATTTCTATGAAAGTAAATTCAGACTTCTATCCCTCCTTTGTTAAAGGGTGAGAGGGAATTTGAGTATAATTTTGGAAACATCCCACACAGTTATCCAGTTTGCTAGATTACTAATTTAGAATTACTTTTTATGCAAACTACATTGCTTAAACAAAAAACATTTGTAAATTCAAGAATACTTGGAAAAATAGTTTCAAAACTGTGCTTCACTTCCTAAGTTATTTTACTAAACCTCTATAACTTAAAAGGCACCACTTAAGAGTTTTACTTTATAATTTTGTTAAAACAAATTGGTTTTTCCCTTTCCTACTTAGATGTACAATATAGCCAGCATATAGGAGCAGATCTATGACCTACTAAAAATGTTAGGTATAGCAAATACACAAAAAGGAAACAAAAAGGATTCCCAAGAATTTCAGAAGTGTCCAGCAAAATACTCAGAATTACCAGCAGGAAGCAACGGAGCATGGCCAGAGCACATGCTGAGCGAATCAAAGTTGCCTTCTTCAGAAAGGCTGGTGTTCAGGAGTTACAAGGCAAAATGCCATCAGTCTGTCACATTAGACAAGCACACCAACTGGAACGATCGCACATTATTAAGCTCTGTTTGAGCTGGCGGATGTGAATTGAGCTCTTGCTGTACAACAAATACTTGACATAACTTTCTGTTCAATATTTTATTTTTGTGTTCAGCTGTGCTTTTGAGACACAGATTGTAGGATGATTTAAACAATTAAAAAAAAAAAATCGGGATAATTTTTGAAATTAGGACTTGATACCTTGAAACCCAGGTCCAAAACAAGAAATCAATAAGAAATCTGCAGCAGAAAGAAATGTAAATAATATTCATAATACTTAAAATTCTACTTTTACATTGCACATTCAGGGTAAGTGAAGTTATATGTACACAGAGTACAAATAACAAACCGATTATACCATGTTACTGAGAATACAGATTTAATGTGATAGTTGTAATGCCCAAGGTTTCCTCAGAACTGAGGTTTTGCTTGACTATTTACATGAGTTTTTATACTAAAAATAATAAAACTCTGAGCACGAAGGTAATTGAGCACAAGCAACTTGCACACAGAAAACCAGACTCCTCATCTTTTCTCTTGACTACTCTAGCTGCATTACAAAGCTTCTGCCTATCTGAGATAGCCCATACCCAGTACGAAGTAAGAAGCCATGTTCACTGAGCAAGAAAACAGTTCTGTCTACAGTCAGTGAACCTGTGGCCTCCTGAACAAGATTGTAAGAGAGGTGCATCAGGGTCAACAGTGGTGCACAATCTGCTGCCTGTCCTGTATTGTCCTACACATACTTCCATCAACATCTGCCAACCGATGAACAACGGTCAGCTAGATCCGAACTGCTGGCCTGAGAATAGGAGACCAGTCCATTATCAGGGCTTTGATTTATTCCATTTCTTATTAAATTCTCCTTCCGCTCACATGTCAGGCATCTCGGTATAAGGAAAAAAAAAAAAAAAATCAAAGAGAGGTGAGACTGCAATGATTTACACAGCTATGGAATTGGTCCTGTATGCATTCTCTCTTCTGGTACTAAATTTCTGACTCATGAACAGTTTGAAGCATGAGAGCAGGTGCATCAAAAGACACATACCAAAGATGACACGTAACAAAGATGAGTACATGCAGTAAAGCCTTACTAGAAAGCTAAGCTTTATGAAAGCCTAAGTAAATGTTTTATAATGCATTTACAGATATGCAGTATTATTTTTCTTAACTGAATACAATTTACAATGCAACACCATAATGTCCTGCTTCAAAACACTTTCCCCTTTTTTTTGTGACTTTCTTAAGAAAAAGAAAATACAAAACCTAGTCATTTTACCACGCTTATTATCTGCTTATTGGTATTGACAGCGCTTCCTTATCCTTTGCAACTACAAGCCCTGAGATCAGATGGTGGGCAGACTACACTGAACAGAAAAGAGAATTTCAGGAAAGCACACATGAAAATTGGTATAACGGAAAAAAGTGAGTGGTTTCGGAATGTCTTCTCTAATTACCGACCTCCAAAACCAACACAAAGCAGTTACCTTAGAAAAATATAAATATCACAAAGTACTGGAAATTGTGCAGAAGTCTTCCAAAGAAAGATTCTTCCCCAGATATCAGAGTTTACTGTAAACCTTATTATACACTTTTATTTTAGTGAATTCTCTGTTTCTGTGAACTGACAAATCACCACACATGTTTAGAAAACCTTCAAATACATTAAAAAAAAAAAAAAAAAGCCCTTTGTTAGTAAATGTGTACCTGTATGTAGCAGTAATTTTTCCAGTTCAGGTAAAGAAAGGTTCTGTTACATGCATAGTTAAGGTTTGTACAAGCATTGTCTGAACTTCAAACCTCATTTTTCTGCACCAATTTTAAAGCATGCATTATATTTAATAGCACATAATGATCCAGAAAACATTGGTGTCCGCAGCCATAAGAACAAAGCTAATCACCAACATGAGTAACATCAGCTAGATCTGAGAAAAATATGTCAGGAAATCAGTGTTATTAGAGATCAAGAAAAAAAAAATACACAGCTCACTTGAAAAGAACTAACTAATATGTAATCAGCAAAGATCAGGAGAATAGCTAATGCAATCTATGATGTCAACAGTAATAAAGGAATGTCTTCATCAGATAGTAAGACAAAAACATAACTGGACAGAAATCCATATCCTTCTGTATGCTGAAATTGTACTTCAAGAACCTAAAGGAAGTACTTACAAAGTCAAATTTTGGTACAATTCAATCAGTCCAGAGATTGTAGAACTGTAAAGGAGTCCACCTGGGAAGTCTGTCAAGTCTGCTTGGAAGCCATGCACCAAATAAACCATTTACTGAAGTAACACAGTACCTATTACCGCTGTGAGGTGACTTGCACTTAGCATGGTCAACAGATTATCACAAGACAGAGAGAAATACTGAAATTACTACTGACAGCAGCCAGTCATTTTGAAAGTAGCTAACGAGACCAGGCAGAGCGCAGGACTGATTAGACTAATAAACAGTGGAAGATTTCCACCACAGCTGACACTCAGAGGCCCAGAAAAGTGCCTTCCTACTGAAGACAGAGCTGAAGCAGGATGCTGTTGAGGAAATCTGCAGCTGAAAAACATTTCTAGACTGTTAATCAAGAGACTGAAAGACAAATCAGAAGAGGAATGGGAAGCCATAGAAGATGATGGACAGGCTGGATTGGAAGAAGACTGGACAGGCTGGATCAATGGGCTAAGGCCAACTGTATGAGGTTCAACAAGGTCAAGTGCCTGGTCCTGCACTTGGGTCACAACAACCCCATGCAATGCTACAGGCTTGGGGAAGAGCAGCTGGAGAGCTGCCCAGTGGAAAAGAACCTGGAGGTGCTGGTCAACAGCTGACTGAATATGAGCCAACAGTGTGCCCAGGTGGCCAAGAAGGCCAACAGCATCCTGGCTTGTATCAGAAATAGTGTGGCCAGCAGGAGTAGAGAAGTGATTGTGCCCCTGTACTCGGCACTGGTGAAGCCGCACCTCGAATCCTGTGTTCAGTTTTGGGCCCCTCACTACAAGAAGGACATTGAGGCACTGGATGTGTCCACAGTAGAGCAACGAAGCTGGTGAAGGGTCTCGAGCACAAGTCTTATAAGGAGAGGCTGAGGGAACTGGGATTATTTAGTTTGGAGAAGAGGAGGCTCAGGGGAGACCTTATCACCCTCTACCTGAAAGGAGGTTGTAGTGAGGTGGGTGTCAGTTTCTTCACCCAAGCAACAAGCGATAGGAAGAGAGGAGATGGCCTCAAGTTGCGCCAGGGGAGGTTTAGATTGGATATGAGGAAAAATTTCTTCACTGAAAGGGTTATCAGGCACTGAACAGGCTACCCAGGGAAGACCCAGGTCGAGTCACCATCCCTAGAGGTATTTAAAAGACAGGTAGACGAGGTGCTTAGAGACATGGTCTAGTAGTGGACAGGTACAGTTGGACTCAATGATCTTAAAGGTCCTTCCCAATCAAATGATTCTATGATCTTGGCATGCTGGCTCATATCCTTTCACTGCAAAAGATTCACACACATTCAGGTTGGAGAAAAACATTGAAGAATGGAGATTTGTGTCCCTACAACAGTGAACAAGATCCACTTCCACAAAAGCTTTGGGATTTGCTTTGATTCCAAAATGTTCATTACGCCAATTATTTTCTTAGGGAAATGCTGAGCTGTGGTATGCTGGGTGGATATCCACCATAATCATTCACTATGCAGCGAGTACCTTGTCTACCTTTACTGAAAGCATGCTAGTTTTCATGCATTCATCTTCAAGGAATATTTAACCTCCAAGAATCTTCTCAATGAAAATAATTAACAACTGCAAAGTCTACTGCTTCGATTAAATGTTTTTGAAACATTTAGCACTTTTACACAGTTGCAATGCAGATTTGGTGAAGTACAGTATGTATTAATGCTATTTCAGCTATCTATAGGAAATCACTGTTCTGACTTGTTTAATGCAATTCTAGTATTTCCCTTTTCTCATCACTAAGACTGATATAAAGGAATAATTTTCCTTCTCCACCCTCTTTCACACCCTGGGGATATAGATCAGTCATGTAATTTGTGCAAAATTCCTTTTTCCAAGGTGCTTTGTACATACCTTACTAGTAAAGAAGCTTGGCTGGGAAATACTTACTTTTTTTTTTTTTTTTTAAATTACTACAAAATTATACCTCTGTCCTATAGCTGGAATGACATAAGATTCACTGATTCTTTATTTTACATTTTACAAGAAGAATTTCCTCTTTTTAGAAAGGCTTCTCTATTATTACTTCATGGTTTGTATTTATAGACCTTATTTGGCTTTTGTTTGTTTTGTTTCTCCTTCCTCCTTTCCTTCATATAAACACATTCCTTTCTGCTTTTGATCTTTAACTGGCTATTCCTTATTCCACAGGGATCCCACATTCTGTACATTACAAACCTGTGCTTGTGAACTGTAGCCATAGTTTTACTTTTTCATGGTTTAGCTGCACCAATGTCAATAGGTAATTTGCTTTATGAAGCAGTCCATTATCACCTTGTAGGCTAACAGTCCCCAATTAGTTGCATGATGGCCTTTTATGATCTCCCTCGAAATGGCTGTCAGCTCCTGCATTGTGCCTTGCCCTCAAATCTGATACATTTTTCACCTCAGCTAAGATTACACAAACATTTAAAGTACAGAGTTGTCCTTAACACAAAGAGTTAATCTGGTTTGTTTTAATTAGTCATTCGTCAGATGCTTCACAGCTATCTCATACTCAACCCAGAGAACAAGGAAGATCCTCAAAGGCTTTCAACTAAGACTTCCTTTTAAGTTTTTCACCCACGGAGATATCTGAGCCTTTTTAGATCTTCACCATAGCACATTCAACTACACTGTCCCAAAACCCTGGAAGTGTAGGGAGTTAGGGCTGCCTTTTAGATCTGCTTCAGGACACCACTATAATCTGCTGTTTGCTTTCCATTTCAACAAAAGAGAGCTTAAACATAGATCTGCCTATCATATCTTCCTTTTTCCAGACCTGATGTTTACCTTTATCGTCCTCCTATATTTAGTTCAGAATACTTCTAAAGCATGGAGGATATGCATCCCCTTTCTGAATGGCTTGTTACTTCATTATGCCTCTCTCATATTCATAGTTTTTGTTTACCTTCTTCAAAGACCCATGCACATTTGCCCTTCCTATATACCTTTCCACAGAATTCTCTTAATCATTTTTACTTCAGCAATTAGTGTCTCTCCCTTCACCTTTGTACCTTCTTCTACATCATCTCTCTTTATGCATAAGCTCATCCAGCATCTGCAAGATCATCTGACATCCATAAGCAAAGTCACATCCAGTGACAGCAAGACATAAAAATGATTTCTAAAAAAAGACAGACTCACACATTTTTTGTACTTATCCCACAAAATAAGTTTCAGCGTGATTAAAATTAATTCAGAGAGCCTGTCTCATTTTTCTCCTATGAAACTCAAAGGCAAGTATCATACTGTTCATTTGGTTAGGAATGGAACAAGCAAAGTTACAAAAACATTTCTAGTTTGACTTTAATAACGTTTGTTTAAAACATTTCACTGATGTTATATGTAATACTATGATAGTTCTCTGCCTGTGGGTGCCTTTAAGTGAACAAGAGAATATGTGCTATCCATGTTTTATATAACTGTAGATACTTTTATAGGCTAACAGCTGGCTTTCTTCCCTTAGCATGAACTTTATTCACGAACTGTGTTTCAAAAAAAATAGAGATGGAATCCTACTTATCTTAAATTCCACTTGAGCGTTGCTTATAGGTGCAAGCTTAAACAAACATTTCATGAAGATAAAAATGCATTAAAAAAACAAACTTCAAAACTGATCTATTATGTGGCTCTAAATATACCCAGTACTTCACTGATATTTAAAGGGCAATGTCTCCCATGCAATGGATAGCAATGCTCCCCTTCAGAGGCATATGCAAAAGGGGTAAGGGGAGGGGGGAAAAAAATTAAAAGAAATCTTTCTTTGGACATAATTTCAATACAAGTAGAATAAGTCAGAGATTTTGCTTTCATTTTCTACCCTGTGCAACTCCAACTCTCTTTACCGTCCTTGTCCAAACTCCAGTGAACATTATGTTTTGATTTCTGCATAATTCCTTATTTCTATGCAAATTCTTAAATAATCAGACACATAATTGGTTCTCTGATGTACAAGATGTTCTGTTTCCAGCAGAAACCCCCAAATTTGCTTCACTAAGCTAGTTTGAATAAATTTGTATTTCAGCTTTTACAAAACTATCTATGAATTTATTCCATGAGATTAGAAATCCTGTACTCGGTGCATAACAGCCTATACCAGTTCTGCTAGAGGATAAAAATCTTACGAAATTACAGGTAAGAGATAAAAATGTTAGCACATGATAATGCTACATACAGAACTGCTTTCTTAATAATGCTGAATTCAAGACCCTGCCCAAGTAATTTGAACTGCATGTCTGAAGCACGCAGACACTTGCAATTGCATTTTTGTCCAAATTAAAATAACAAATCCCTAACCTCTGCTGAAGGCTACACAAACTTCTCTTCTGTTTTCCTTTCACATTTCTGCTTATTTCATATGCTCATGAGGAAGAGGTACCAACAGTATTTCCTTCTCTTTTCTTTTAATTCCCTGCTTTCCTCCTGACCTCAGCCCCGTACCTGTTGCAACAGACCAGCCACCACGCCAGCAGGAACCTGCCCAAGCTGATGTTGCAGAGCTGAGATCATAGAATCATGGAATAATTAAGGTTGGAAAAGACCTCTGAGATCATCTAGTCCAACCGTCAACCCAATACCACCATGCCTATTAAACCATGTCACAAAGTGCCACATCTACAAGTTTTTTTAATACCTCCAGGGACAGTGACTCCACCACCTCCCTGGGGAGCCTGTTCCAATGCCTCACCACTCTTGTAGTAAAGAAATTTTTCCTAATATCCAATCTAAACCTCCCCTGGCGCAACTTGAGGCCATCTCCTCTCATCCTATCGCTAGTTACTTGGGCAAAAAGACCAACACCCTCCTCTCTACAACCTCCTTTCAGGAAGGTGTAGGGAGCGATAAGGTCTCCCCTGAGCCTCCTCTTCTCCAGGCTAAACAACCCCAGTTCCCACAGCTGCTCCTCATAAGACTTGGTCTCCAGACCCTTCACCAGCTTCATTGCCCTTCTCTGGACAGCAGAGCCTTTCTCTGCTGCCCTTCTCCAGCACTTCAATGTCTTTCTTGTAGCGAGGGGCCCAAAACTGAACACAGGATTCGAGGTGCGGCCTCACCAGTGCCGAGTACAGGGGCACGATGACTGATGAGCTCCCTGGTCCTGCTGGCCACACTATTCCTGATACAAGCCAGGATGCTGTTGGCCACCTTGGCCACCCGGGCACACCGATGGCTCATGTTCAGCTGACTGTCAACCAGCACCCCCAGGTCCTTTTCTGAGGACTGGACTACATGGACAGTTACAAAGGCATCTCATTCTAATAACATTAAATGTTAGTGGACATACTGAAAGTTTACCTCCAGTTTACCTTTGTCCAGTTTATCTTCTTCTAATAGATAGGCTCAACACAGAAGAAGAAACTCATCTCCATGCTGACATAAAGTAGAAGAAGGGTGATGTAAATGTTCCAGGAGGATGGCTATTAGTAATCGAAGAGGAGGGAAAACACACCTATAATCTAAGTAAAGTGATTAACACAAGGTATTGCTAGTAGCATTTTTTAAACTAACTGTACATAAGTGAGTCAATAAGGACCTTAATTGATATGGCTACTTTGCATTAACTTCTGACTGGTAATATAACAAAAGCAGTACTCTGTGACAGAGGATGTTGAGTTAAAATCTTAAGTTCTCATGAAGAAGCTCCAGATTTACAGCAGCACTACTGAAGGCAGAACAGAATTTAAAATCCAGATTCTGAATTCAAAAGCTCAATCGTGAACCAGAAGTGTGTACAGAAGGGCACATTCACATTCATCCCTTTCAAAAGGGGAAAAAGAAACAAGTATTAAGGGTAACATTCTTTAAATTTCATATATTCTATTAGTTTAAATGTCATCATGTCTTTTTCAAGCTTGCACAAAAAGAGTAACTGTTGTAGGACATGCATTTCAATGCAAAATAAATGGAGGCATCTTAACAAACTGTCTCTCAAAGAGAATTCTTTTCAATGAGAACCACGATTTTGGCTTTTCTCCTAGCATATATTTCAGAACATAAAAACATAAACAAACTGGGCAGATGCAGTTCATTTTGTCTCCCTTTAGACAGGGTACAGTGGCATAAAGCAACGAACCAAAAACATGCTGGTCGCCTGGCTTTGCCACCTAAGCTGACATTTACAGTATGCATATGCAGTACTGATACTGATGACTGACTGTTGAAGGAATTTAGGAAAGATAACAGGCACCAGGATAGCTATAATGAGGAGCAGAAGGCCGAGAGCTCTAAAACAACGAACATACATCCTTGAGCATCAAAACTCCCCTCTACTCCTCTTCTACTAGTCAGCAAGATCCACTTATTAGTGTCCCCTAAGTGAACCAGCTAATTAGAATATGAAAAGCACACCTCTACTGGAAGAGCTACCCACCTCCAAAGGGAGACCCCTACCCACCGAACATGCACGGTGATTTTAAAGGGAGCTATGTCTTTAAATCAAAGCAAAAGTAGAAATATCCAAGGACTAACAAGTAGGCGTTAACAGTAGGCGTAGTGACTTTGTTTAATTGTATAAATATCTGAAGCAAGGATAAGGGGGTGTGCTAGCTTTGTGGAATTACGACCTAGCACCCATCTCTGCACAGAAACAGAATAAAGCAAATATCTCGACTCAGTGTGTGAATTGGTTCTTGCACACCGGGTAAAGAACCCATCTTTGGGACAACAACAGGATAGAAGAATCACACATGCGTCATTACTTCATAAAAGCATCACTGTAAAAAAAAAAAAAANTTAAAAAAAAAAAAAAAAAAAAAAAAAAAAAAAAAAGCTGAGGGAAATCGTTTAAAGGAGTTTATGATCCCACTCTGATTAGCATTTGGCAGTGATCTCCCCACCCACAATTCTACTTCAGTTATACAGTGAACCTGCAGAATTTCAACCAACCAAACCAGTCTGACAAGAAACAGAAGTACTTCTTTGTAATTACTTCCAGAGAGTTTGAGTAACTTCGAGGAAAAAGAAAAAAAATGAAAATTGGGGTGACTACTGCTACCAACTGTTTGGAGAGAAAAAGAAAATCTCACACACATTTTTTTCTTCGGTTTTGACCACAGGGAAAAGCTCTCAGCTGTATAAATGCTGTTGCAGCAGGAGCCTAGTGCGAAGCCCAGCATGGCCACCATCCACAACGTGCAACGGGCTTCACTTAATGTTCAGGCTTCACTTGGCTTTCTATTATTTTCTTAGATTACTTTGTCTGCTAACATTCATTCTTCAACTACTAAACTCCATGGCTGCATTCAGCAATACCACCGGGATGGCTTGCTAAGACGAAGAGATTTTGTTATGACTTGGAGCATAATGTTTGACCCTGTTTCACTTTTCCACCAGCAAAGATAATTCACACTGTCAGATTTCATTCTGATCATGTCCATAGCTATTATGCTTAATATCATCAATAAATTAGAAGCAAGTCATTGGCTTATATACTTCAAAAAATATATTTACAGTATAATACTAAGTGTTTGTTTTCTCCTTCCAGGCTTTTCTGTTAACAATATGAATTAAAAAGTTAAATTAGCTCTGCAGTCCTTTATAAATATGTACTTATTTCAAATAATTAGTTTTTTAAGAAGAGATGTCCCACTGATATTACTCCAATTCATCATTTGGCAAATGTTTAAATAAATGTATATTTACATTATGTGGGATTGTAGATTCTGTAGCTATAATTAAAGAGGAAATTAAACTTGGTACAGCTGATCAACCTATTTCATTCACTGTTTGAGGGAAAAAGCATTCTCCAAAATCATGGCGCACACAAAATTCGTCAAACGTTATTATAATGAACATCTTCCCTACAAAGATGGGCTGAGAGAGCTGGGGTTGTTCAGTCTGGAGAAGAGAAGGCTCCAGGGAGACCTTATTGTGGCCTTTCAGTATATAAAGTAAGCTTATAAGAAAGAGGGAGAAAGACTTTTTACCAGGGCCTGTAGTGAAAGGACGGGGCAACGGTTTTAACCTGAGGGTAGATTTAGATTGGATATATGGAAGAAGTCTTTACAATGAGGGTGGTGAGACACTGGAACAGGTTGCCCAGAGAAGTTGTGGATGCGCCATCCCTGGAAGTGTTCAAGGCCAGGTTGGATGGGGCTTTGAGCAACCTGGTCTAGTGGAAGGTGTCCTTGCCCATGGCAGGGGGGGGTGGACTAGATGGTCTTTACAGGTCCCTTCCAATCCTAACCAGTCTATGATTCTATGACAACATGACCATGTTCCTTCTCTAAACTATGACCTTGGCAGTAGAAGAAACCCAAATTATGGACTTGCAGCTTTTCACAGGGGCTAGCATTCTTCCTAGTTTTGTATTTTGTGTATATATGTATGAATGAATGACACTATAAACACACACACACACTCTCAAGTGCAGACTAATGCTGACAACCTAATTAGTTGCAACATTAGTTCTCCAACCTTTGGCTCTGAGAGCCCTCTAAGAGAAGAAGATACCCCTGAGTCTTGCCTCCTTTTTCCTAGCACCCCTCAGCAGGAAAAAAAAAAAAAATAATAAAAATAAAGTGACAAATTCCTGAACACATACCCCTCAACCCACAACAATTTCTCGGTTGAATCAATACCTTTACATAGCAGATGAGCAGTTCAACCTTTGTCTCCTCTAGTCAATTTTTCTTAAAATTGGACATTAAACAGTCCATGCTTTGAAAACAGACACTTTCTGAAACCATCGCTCGCATTCCTGCACCTGTGCTTTAGTTGAGACAAGGTATGGAAAGAAGGCAGCTGTTCCTGCTCTTCTTGGCATCTATGTAGCAGATGGATACGATTTTCATCACCTTACAAAGCTAACGATCGCTGGTGATGGCTCTCTGTCATCTCCCATTGTTTGGTCTTTCCAGTACTCCAGTGGAAGTACTTTATATTCTGAATAAGCTGAATCTAGAATGCAGTCCTTTAGGACTAGCTACAACTATCTCAAACCAAATGCAAAATGAATGCCATACTGAGCAGCATGGTCACAGAACAGTACTAAGAAAGCATCAACAGAAGAACATAGTTTTCTAATTCGATGCATATACAAGACCTTGAATTGCCAAGGAAAAAGAAATATATATATATAAAAAAATAAAAAAAAATAAATAGGTAACAAAAGAAAGGGAAACAGAGCAACAACATTATTTGCTTTCCAGAACACAAAGGAGACAAAAAGATGCAGTATATCTAGAAGGACTACTTAGGGTCTGACGTTATCTTATGATGCTGATACTAAGTCTGGGGGCATGTGAGGGAAGCCTGCTTCCGGTATTTCAGATTTTAAAAGGAAGTAAGATATTGCGGGTTTTTCAGACTTTTTTTTTTTTT